>JAJQOW010000985.1:0-10000 GCA_037975125.1 Latrodectus hesperus | reverse complement strand
AGTCCATGCAGAGAGTACGGATGGCTTTCTGAGGAATTCCGGGTCAACTGTTTCCTGAAGTGCGTCTTCTAAAAGCGGTACTGGTAGAGACTACAAATGGCGTTCAATCACATACGTATTCGAATGGTGAGAGATCTCGTGAGCACGGTTGCAAGAAAAACTACGGTACACCTTGTTAGGCATTTTATTTTTTTTACCGGGTTTTGCAAGGGAGCTCCAGTGGCTCAGTAGCTTCACGCCGCTTCCCGTAAGCTCAGCAAAGTGAAGCATCATTTGCCGTGGACAGTGGTTGGGAGGGTGACCATCTACTATTCCTCACTGGGTTGCTGGAGCTCCGTGGGTTGGGGACGTGTCCGCGTTAATCTGTGACGTCCAAAGTCCTTCCGTTGGTGTGGCGTGGATGGGGAGAGGAGGCTGCCAGCTCAGGTGTGATCTCGTTACCTAACCGTGGTTCAAAATGACGAGGCACCTTAAAAAGAGCAAAGTCGCACTTTCACTTTCGTGGTGCTCTGATCCAAACGAAAGACGCTCTCTATTGACCTAATTCGCACTGCGAAAGGCAAAAGCGAGCTTGGCTTGTCCAAGTGTCATAGGAAAATAACAACAACAAGGCATGTTGGCTAATACGAGCAGTGTGGGGTTGGGTGATATCCAACTGATAAAAGGCACTGGGAACTTCCTTGAAATAGGGCAGTATCAGGGGCCATATCACATCATCCACGTAACGGTGGTATATCATAGTGCAATCAATACGAACTAGAGGTGACCTGGTATCGTACGCAATGGCACACCAAACCATGATGCTTCGTTGTCTAATGTTCAACGATTACTACTGGACTAGACCTGTCTGTATCCACGTCGACGTCACACTCGTACGTGGCAACTATCACTAACGAAACAGAAACGTGATTCAGTTGAGAAGATGATATTGTATCACTCCGTTGTCCACATCACTCTTATCCGGCACCATTCCAGTTATTGCCGTGATGTCAATGACAAACTTCTTAACGGATACCATGAGCCATACCAGTAGCAACAAATCAACGGCAAATGGTTCTGGTATATACAGGAACATTCAGGGTGTCTTGCACATGATACAGAACTTCGACAAAAGTGCTCTTTAGGGCCACTGTTGCCTTCCAGGGAGACAAGACACATTCCATTTTTGACTGGAGAAGACAGAAAAAGGGAACCAAATTTGGCTATCAAATTTCCTAAGAATAACAAGAGGTAATACCCTCACTTCTTATATGCCATAACACTCTTAATCCCCATTTGAAAAGGACAATTCTTGTTACTACAGCAACCGCCACAAACCAGACAACTTTGCGGTAGTTATTCTTGCAGTAAACAGAGAGTAGTTTAAGGTATGAACCCATTCTTAATGGCTCTGTAACTGAAAGCAATTATTGTTTGTGATCCGAAAAACTCATTTATTTTTGCCCTTCATAAGGGTTTATTTGTCTCTCTGCTATCACGTTTTGAACCATGGGTAGACAAATTGCAAAGAGATTTTGAACGTCTGCAAACAATAACATTCGGAGATCTGAATTGAACCCATAAGCAGTTGAAATGGACATTAGAGCACCGATAAGATAAAAAAGTAAATATCATTGGTGACTTAAAAGAGCAGAGATAAATTTCTAGTAGGCTGGGGTAAACAATTTAAGAAATGCCCAATGGATATACAAATAAATGTCTTCATTTAGTAGTAAATTACATTCATCGTCTAATTATTCATTATATTATATAAAATATAATTTAGGAGAAAAATGACTTTTTGTGTAATGCGGCCTTAAGATGCGGGTGACTCCTGATTCTCACTTAGATTGATTTCTAAATTCCCGTATATCTCAAGAAATGCCCAAAGGATATCCAAATAAATGGTTTCATTTATTAGTAAATAACATTCCTAGAATAACTATGGTATTCATTTTATTATACAAAATATAATTTAGGAGGAAAATGAGTTTTTGTGTATTGCACCCATATGGCGCGAGTGACTTCTGATTCTCGCTTAGATTGATTTGGAAATTCCCGTATATCTCAAGAAATAGCCAATGGATACACAAATAAATGGTTTCATTTAGTAGTAAATTACATTCCTAGAATAACTATGGTATTCATTTTATTGAATAAAACATAATTTAGGAGGAAAATGAGTCTTGTGTATTGCACCACTATGGCGCGAGTGACTTCTGAATCTCAATAAGATTGATTTCAAAATTCCTGTATATCTCAAGAAATGCCCAAAGGAAATCCAAATAAATGGTTTCATTTAGTAGTAAATAACATTCCTAGAATAACTATGGTATTCATTTTATTATATAAGGATATTATTTAGGATTAAAATGAGTTTTTGTGTATTGTATCCATATGGCGCGAGTGACTTCTGATTCTCGCTTAGATTGATTTGGAAATTCCCGTATATCACAAGAAATGCCCATAGGGTATCCAAATAAATGGTTTCATTTAGTAGTAAATAACATTCCTAGAATAACTATGGTATTCATTTTATTATATAAAGATAATTTAGGAGGAAAATGAGTTTTTGTGTGATGCGGCCTTATGATGCGGGTGACTCCTGTTTCACTTAGATTGATTTAAAAATTCCCATATTTCTCAAGAAATGCACAACGATATCCAAATAAATGGCTTCATTTAGAAATAAATTACATTCCTAGAATAACTATGGTATTCATTTTATTATATAAAATATTATTTACTAGGAATATGAGTTTTTGTGTATTGCAACCATATGGCGCGAGTGACTTCTGATTCTCGCTTAGATTGATTTGGAAATTCCCGTATATCTCAAGAAATACCCAATGGATACACAAATAAATGGTTTCATTCATTAGTAAATAACATTCCTAGAATAACTATGGTATTCATTTTATTATATAAAATATAATTTAGGAGGAAAATGAGTTTTTGAGTATTGCACCCATAGTTCGCGAGTGACTCAGAATCTCGCTAAGATTGATTTCAAAATTCCCATATATTTTAAGAAAAGCCCAATGGATATACAAATAAATGTCTTCATTTAGTAGTAAATTACATTCATCGACCAATTATTCATTATATTATATAAAATATAATTTAAGAGAAAAATGACTTTTTGTGTTATGCGGCCTTATGATGCGAGTGACTCCTGATTCTCACTTAGATTGATTTCAAAATTTCCGTATATCTCAAGAAATGCCCAAAGGATATCCAAATAAATGGTTTCATTGAGTAGTGAATAACATTCCTAGAATAACTACGGTATTAATTTTATTATATAAAATATAATTTAGGAGGAAAATGAGTTTTTGAGTATTGCACCCAAATGGCGCGAGTGACTCTGAATCTCGCTAAGATTGATTTCAGTATATCTCAAGAAAATTTCAGTATATCTCAAGAAATGCCCAAAGGATATCAAAATAAATGGTTTCATTTATTAGTAAATAACATTCCTAGAATAACTATGGTATTCATTTTATTATATAAAATATAATTTAGAAGGAAAATGAGTTTTTGAGTTTTGCACCCATATGGCGCGAGTGACTCTGAATCTCGCTAAGATTGCATTCAAAATTCCCGTATATCTCAAAAAATGCCCAAAGTATATCAAAATAAATGATTTCATTTATTAGTAAATAACATTCCTAGAATAACTTTGGTATTCATTTTATTAAATAAAATATTATTTACTAGGAATATGAGTTTTTGTGTATTGCAACCATATGGCGCGAGTGACTTCTGATTCTCGCTTAGATTGATTTGGAAATTCCCGTATATCTCAAGAAATACCCAATGGATACACAAATAAATGGTTTCATTCATTAGTAAATAACATTCCTAGAATAACTATGGTATTCATTTTATTATATAAAATATAATTTAGGAGGAAAATGAGTTTTTGAGTATTGCACCCATAGTTCGCGAGTGACTCAGAATCTCGCTAAGATTGATTTCAAAATTCCCGTATATTTTAAGAAAAGCCCAATGGATATACAAATAAATGTCTTCATTTAGTAGTAAATTACATTCATCGACCAATTATTCATTATATTATATAAAATATAATTTAAGAGAAAAATGACTTTTTGTGTTATGCGGCCTTATGATGCGAGTGACTCCAGATTCTCACTTAGATTGATTTCAAAATTTCCGTATATCTCAAGAAATGCCCAAAGGATATCCAAATAAATGGTTTCATTGAGTAGTGAATAACATTCCTAGAATAACTACGGTATTAATTTTATTATATAAAATATAATTTGTGAGGAAAATGAGTTTTTGTGTCTTGGCACCCATATGGCGCGAGAGACTTCTGAATCTCGCTTAAAGTGATTTTAAAATTCCCGTATATCTCAAGAAAAGCCCAAAGTATATCAAATTAAATGGTTTCATTTAGTAGTAAATTACATTCCTAAAATAACTATTGTATTCATTTAATTATATAAAACATTATTTAGGAGGAAAATGAGTTTTTGTGTAATGCGGCCTTATGATGCGGGTGACTCCTGTTTCACTTAGATTGATTTCAAAATTCCCATATATCTCAAGAAATGGCCAAAGGATATCCAAATAAATGGTTTCATATAGTATTAATTACATTTCTAGAATAACTATGGTTTTCCTTTTATTATATAAAATATAATTTAGGAGGAAAAGGAGTTTTTGTGTATTGCACCCATAAGTCGCGGATGACTTCTGATTCTCGCTTAGAGTGATTTTAAAATTTCAGTATATCTCAAGAAATGCCCAAAGGATATCAAAAAAATGGTTTCATTTATTAGTAAATAACATTCCTAGAATAATTATGGTATTCATTTTATTAAATAAAATATAATTTAGGAGGAAAATGAGTTTTTGTGTAATGCGGCCTTATGATGCGGGTGACTCCTGTTTCACTTAGATTGATATCAAAATTCCCATATTTCTCAAGAAATACCCTAAGGATATCCAAATAAATGGCTTCATTTAGTAATAAAATACATTCCAGAATAACTATGGTATTCATTTTACTATATAAAATATAATTTACTAGGAATATGAGTCTTTGTGTATTGCACCCATATGGCGCGAGTGACTTCTGAATCTCGCTAACATTGATTTCAAAATTCCCGTATATCTCAAAAATGCCTAAAGGATATCAAAATAAATGGTTTCATTCATTAGTAAATAATATTCCTAGAATAACTATGGTATTCATTTTATTACATAAAATATTATTTAGGAGGAAAATGAGTTTTTGTGTATTGCATCCACATGGCGCGAGTGACTTCTGAATCTCGCTAAGATTGATTTCAAAATTCCCGTTTTTTTCAAGAAATGCCCATAGGGTATCCAAATAAATGGTTTCATTTAGTAGTAAATAACATTCCTAGAATAACTATGGTATTCATTTTGTTATATAAAATATTATTTAAGAAGAAAATGAGTTTTTGAGTTTTGCATCCATATGGCGCGACTGACTTCTGAATCTCGCTAAGATTGATTTCAAAATTCCCGTATATCTCAAGAAATGCCCATAGGGTATCCAAATAAATGGTTTCATTTAGTAGTAAATAACATTCCTAGAATAACTATGGTATTTATTTTATTATATGAAATATTATTTAGGAGAAAAATGAGTTTTTGTGTATTGCATCCATATGGCGCGAGTGACTTCTGAATCTCGCTAAGATTGATTTCAAAATTCTCGTATATCTCAAGAAATGCCCATTGGGTATCCAAATAAATGGTTTCATTTAGTAGTAAATAACATTCCTACAATAACTATGGTATTCATTTTATTATATAAAATATTATTCAGGAGGAAAATTAGTATTTGTGTATTGCATCCATATGGCGAGAGTGACTTCTGAATCTCGCTAAGATTGATTAAAAAATTCTGGTATATCTCAAGAAATGCCCATAGGGTATCCAAATAAATGGTTTCATTTAGTGTAAATAACATTCCTAGAATAACTATGGTATTTATTTTATAAAATAAAATATAATTTAGGAGGAAAATGAGTTTTGTGTGTTGCATCCATATGGCGCGAGTGACTTTTGAATCTCGCTAAGATTGATTTCAAAATTCCCGTATATCTCAAGAAATGCCCATAGGGTGACCAAATAAATGGTTTCATTTAGTGGTAAATAACATTCCTAGAATAAATATGAAATTTATTTTATTATATAAAATAATAATTAGGAGGAAAATGAGTTTTTGTGTATTGCATCCATATGGCGCGAGTGACTTCTGAATCTCGCTAAGATTGATTTCAAAATTCCCGTTTTTCTCAAGAAATGCCCATAGGGAATCCAAATAAATGGCTTCATTTAGTAATAAAATACATTCCAGAATAACTATGGTATTCATTTTACTATATAAAATATAATTTACTAGGAATATGAGTCTTTGTGTATTGCACCCATATGGCGCGAGTGACTTCTGAATCTCGCTAACATTGATTTCAAAATTCCCGTATATCTCAAAAATGCCTAAAGGATATCAAAATAAATGGTTTCATTCATTAGTAAATAATATTCCTAGAATAACTATGGTATTCATTTTATTACATAAAATATTATTTATGAGGAAAATGAGTTTTTGTGTATTGCATCCAAATGGCGCAAGTGACTTCTGAATCTCGCTAAGATTGATTTCGAAATTTTCGTATATCTCAAGAAATGCGAATAGTGTATTCAAATAAATGGTTTCATTTAGTAGTAAATAACATTCCTAGAATAACTATGGTATTCATTTTATTATATAAAATATTATTTAGGAGGAAAATGAGTTTTTGTGTATTGCATCCATATGGCGCGAGTGACTTCTGAATCTCGCTAAGATTGATTTCAAAATTCCCGTATATCTCAAGAAATGCCCATAGGGTATCCAAATAAATGGTTTCATTTAGTAGTAAATAACATTCCTAGAATAACTATGGTATTCATTTTATTATATAAAATATAATTTAGGAGGAAAATGAGTTTTTGTGTATTGCATCCATATGGTGCGAGTGACTTCTGAATCTCGCTAAGATTGATTTCAAAATTGACGTATATCTCAAGAAATGCCCATTGGGTATCCAAATAAATGGTTTCATTTAGTAGTAAATAACATTCCTGGAATAACTATGGTATTCATTTTATCATATAAAATATTATTCAGGAGGAAAATTAGTATTTGTGTATTGCATCCATATGGCGAGAGTGACTTCTGAATCTCGCTAAGATTGATTAAAAAATTCTGGTATATCTCAAGAAATGCCCATAGGGTATCCAAATAAATGGTTTCATTTAGTGTAAATAACATTCCTAGAATAACTATGGTATTTATTTTGTTATATAAAATATAATTTAGGAAATAAAATGAGTTTTTGTGTGTTGCATCCATATGGCGCGAGTGAATTCTGATTCTCGCTAAGATTGATTTAAAAATTCCACGTATATCTTAATAAATGCTCATAGGGTATCCAAATAAATGATTTCATTTAGTAGTAAATAACATTCCTAGAATAACTATGGTATTTATTTTATTATATAAAATATATATTTAGGAGGAAAATGAGTTTTTGTGTATTGCATCCATATGGCGCGAGTGACTTCTGAATCTCGCTAAGATTGATTTCAAAATTCCCGTATATCTCAAGAAATGCCCATAGGGTGATCCAAATAAATGGTTTCATTTAGTAGTAAATAACATTCCTAGAATAAATATGGTATTCATTTTATTGTATAAAATATAATTTAAAACGAAAATGAGTTTTTGTGTATTGCATCCATATGGCGCGAGTGACTTCTGAATCTCGCTAAGATGGATTTCAAAATTCCCGTATATCTCAAGAAATGCCCATATTGTATCCAAGTAAATGGTTTCATTTAACAGTAAATAACATTAATAGAATAACTATGGTATTCATTTTATTACATAAAATATTATTTAGGAGGAAAATGAGTTTTTGTGTATTGCATCCATATGGCGCAAGTGACTTCTGAATCTCGCTAAGATTGATTTCAAAATTCCCGTATATCTCAAGAAATGCCCATAGTGTATCCAAATAAATGGTTTCATTTAGTAGTAAATAACATTCCTAGAATAACTATGGTATTCATTTTATTATATAAAATATTATTTAGGAGGAAAATGAGTTTTTGTGTATTGCATCCATATGGCGCGAGTGACTTCTGAATCTCGCTAAGATTGATTTCAAAATTCCCGTATATCTCAAGAAATGCCCATAGGGTATCCAAATAAATGGTTTCATTTAGTAGTAAATAACATTCCTAGAATAACTATGGTATTCATTTTATTATATAAAATATTATTTAGGAGGAAAATGAGTTTTTGTGTATTGCATCCATATGGCGCGAGTGACTTCTGAATCTCGCTAAGATTGATTTCAAAATTCCCGTATATCTCAAGAAATGCCCATAGGGTATCCAAATAAATGGTTTCATTTAGTAGTAAATAACATTCCTAGAATAACTATGGTATTCATTTTATTATATAAAATATTATTTAGGAGGAAAATGAGTTTTTGTGTATTGCATCCATATGGCGCGAGTGACTTCTGAATCTCGCTAAGATTGATTTCAAAATTCCCGTATATCTCAAGAAATGCCCATAGGGTATCCAAATAAATGGTTTCATTTAGTAGTAAATAACATTCCTAGAATAACTATGGTATTCATTTTATTATATAAAATATTATTTAGGAGGAAAATGAGTTTTTGTGTATTGCATCCATATGGCGCGAGTGACTTCTGAATCTCGCTAAGATTGATTTCAAAATTCCCGTATATCTCAAGAAATGCCCATAGGGTATCCAAATAAATGGTTTCATTTAGTAGTAAATAACATTCCTAGAATAACTATGGTATTCATTTTATTATATAAAATATTATTTAGGAGGAAAATGAGTTTTTGTGTATTGCATCCATATGGCGCGAGTGACTTCTGAATCTCGCTAAGATTGATTTGAAAATTCCCGTATATCTCAAGAAACGCCCATAGGGTATCCAAATAAATGGTTTCATTTAGTAGTAAATAACATTCCTAGGATAACTGTGGTATTCATTTTATTATATAAAATATTATTTAGGAGGAAAATGAGTTTTTGTGTATTGCATCCATATGGCGCGAGTGACTTCTGAATCTCAATAAGATTGATTTCAAAATTCCCGTATATCTCAAGAAATGCCCATAGGGTATCCAAATAAATGGTTTCATTTAGTAGTAAATAACATTCCTAGAATAACTATGGTATTCATTTTATTATATAAAATATTATTTAGGAGGAAAATGAGTTTTTGTGTATTGCATCCATATGGCGCGAGTGACTTCTGAATCTCGCTAAGATTGATTTCCAAAATTCCCGTATATCTCAAGAAATGCCCATAGGGTATCCAAATAAATGGTTTCATTTAGTAGTAAATAACATTCCTAGAATAACTATGGTATTCATTTTATTATATAAAATATTATTTAGGAGGAAAATGAGTTTTTGTGTATTGCATCCATATGGCGCGAGTGACTTCTGAATCTCGCTAAGATTGATTTCAAAATTCCCGTATATCTCAAGAAATGCCCATAGGGTATCCAAATAAATGGTTTCATTTAGTAGTAAATAACATTCCTAGAATAACTATGGTAATCATTTTATTACATAAAATATTATTTAGGAGGAAAATGAGTTTTTGTGTATTGCATCCATATGGCGCGAGTGACTTCTGAATCTCGCTAAGATTGATTTCAAAATTCTTGTATATCTCAATAAATGCCCATAGGGTATCCAAATAAATGGTTTCATTTAGTAGTAAATAACATTCCTAGAATAACTATGGTATTCATTTTATTATATAAAATATTATTTAGGAAGAAAATGAGTTTTTGAGTATTGCATCCATATGGCGCGAGTGACTTCTGAATCTCGCTAAGATTGATTTCAAAATTCCCGTATATCTCAAGAAATGCCCATAGGGTATCCAAATAAATGGTTTCATTTAGTAGTAAATA
>JAJQOW010000984.1:17500-70124 GCA_037975125.1 Latrodectus hesperus | reverse complement strand
CGAATATTGCATTATTTGTCTCATCTATTGTTCTTTACTTCACCATTCCCCTTAAAATTGATTATTTCATTTTTTATAAAAAGTTATTTATGAATTGTATTTGCAAAATTAGAGAAACTGTTCGTTGAGTTTTAAGTGCACACTGAAGTCACAGCATTCAACTGTATGCAAATATATTTATTAAAAAGAAATATTTAAATTATTTCATTTCTCAACATCAATAATTTATGCAAAGATAACATTAAATGCAGTAGTAAAACATTTTCTCTTTATAGTATTTCTGTAATAAATAAATCAATGTTTCTTACAGAAAAACTATAAAGCGAAAAAGGGTTGTAATGCGAAAAATATAATATATAATTTTAATTTTATTCATAAATAGTAACTGTAACTTTATTTATTAATACAAATAGCTCTTAAAATAATATTTTGATTTTTGCAATGAGAATATTATAAGTTAAATATATGAAATTTAAATTACATATACGAATTTCGTCAAAGGGATTGCATTAATGAATTCAATTAATCATGGTTCAAATGAATAAATAAATAAAAAAAAATTGTATAAGGGGTATGAAAAAATTGTAATCTAGCCGTTAAATAAAATCGTATATCTTCTCTACTCGTTCTTTTTATCTGAAATCTAACAAAATATTAGTTTCTTTTATATGAATAGTATTGACATTCCTTAGAAGTGTAGAAAAAGTGGCATAATTGATATTGGAAGAAGATGAGTTCATCTTTAACTTGATAGTCTTTTAATGATACGTCATATATCAAAATGTCACTACATAACCTAGATTTCAAATGAAGTAAATAAATCTCCCTTTCTGTTCTGGGGAAAAAACAACCGTACAGCTCATCAATTTATAATTTAACTATCTGTTATTTGCTTTTATAGGAAGAGGAAATTTTAGTTTACATAAAGAATTGAATGTTTGAGGAGAAGTTGCTATAAATATTTGTTGCTTGCATTGGTAATTTTGTTCTTTGCTCTTTTTGTAAAACAAAATTTACTTGATATAATAAAATATATTTGAAATAATAAGTCAAAATATTTTATATGATTTTTTAATTCATTTTTAATGAATATCTAATTTTTTATTTAAATATGTCTGTTTGATAACAATGAAGGTAATCAGTATTTATCCATAACTGCAATTATAAAATTTAAAACTATTATTTAAATTTTTGAGAATAATAATATCAATGAGTTTATGTACCTTTTTTCACGTTATATTTCTTTGATTATTATCATGTTTTCTTAAAAATATATTATATAATAAAATATATATAAAATATTTGTTATTTTATATAATAAAATATTTTATGCACTTATTTAAAATATTTTAAAAATGGAAGCTATTTTGTAAAAATTATAATTTGTTGCTTGCTTTCATTAATTACTTTTATTATCTAGAATTTGCATTTTAATTAAAAATAAGCAATTTTTCATTTAATTATCTACAATGCTGTGAGACAAACTTAATCATAAAGAAGAGATACACAAGCATCTGAAGACAAATTGAATTTCAAGGTTTGAAATTCCTTGTAGGGGTAGGTGAATATATTAAAAGATATTAGTGACAGACACAATAATGGAATTATGCTGAGATATAAAAGAATATGTAAATTAAAATTTAGTCAACTTAGAAATCAGTATTAAAGGAGGTTTACAGGAGTTATATATAAATGAAGATAACGGTCAGGTGTAAAAACATTACTACTATTGTTTTTCTAGACCAATGTATTTCAAAGACTAAAGCAGAGCAATCATTTGGAATAGTTGCTTAATCCATTATTGTTCATCGTCCTACTTCCATAATTTGAAAACAATTATGAATCAGTTAAACAGTTACTCGAAATTCTATCAGTCGACCAATGATGTTTTGTCAGACATAAACATATTGTTGTTGTAGCCACTTAAAACTGAAGAGTTATTATTATAATTATGCTTTTCTATAATGGACATTTGTGTGAAGATTTATACTTCTACTGTATACATAATGCTATCCGGTATTGTATTTTACGACCAGGTACAATCTGTTGTATTTCTCGATTACTCTAGTCCAGAAGATAATGTCTGACAAGATTAAGATAATGGCTAACAAGTCAATGAGAGCAAAGTCATATCCATAAAAGAGTCAATATATGTGGCGAGGCAGATGTGAAAGAGTTTAGAGACGTTAAAGTACATGTAGACTGCCAATAAAATCCACCAGGTATCGCTCTTTACAAGTCAGAAGAATATTATGTTGAAGGTCTGTGCAGATATTTCAGTTAATGTCTTACACAACTACGCTAATCAGATGAGTTTCAGTAACGGGCATAAGGAATGTATTAGAAGACTACATCTTAGTACAAAATTGTATGCTAAAAAGTTATTAATACTTCTATTGTTAGGTGATGATGATACCTTTTTCTTTAGAACTTGCAAACTAATGATTATTAGAGGTTGGATATTTTGCATTTGTAGTAATGAGCATGCTTATTCAATATGAATTTCAAATACAAATTTTCTCAGGATATATTTATGTTGAATATGCAAATTTCCACTTCTAGATTTAGAAAGCGTTTTACAAAAGAAAAAAATTATTATTTGACCTTTTAAGAGCTTATCATCTCAACGTGATAACTCTACTTTATCTTTACATCAAACCCCATGATCATTAAAGGCTGATTAAAGGGCTCATATATCATGTTAATATTATTTTGTTTATTTCACATAAGTATATGTTATGTTATAGCTATTTTAATTTATATACAATGAATGCAACAGTAGGCAATTAAAAATATTTAACAAAATATTTTATGAATGGAAGTGGTCTAATTATTTAATATTTTAATTACAGTAACCATATACTAAACTTATAACAGTAATGATTTCAACAAACTTTTATTTACAGTGAATGATATTTTTACATCTTGAGAAAGTGATATTTTTTCATGATTTCTGATTCCTTCATTATTTGTTTTGGAGAATTTATTTGTTACATAAATGTTATTTTTCTTTTGAGATATAATTCAAAGAAAATTATTTATAATGTCGACAGCACATAGTTTTAAATTTTAATCTCATATTCAGAGAATCTAAATCAACATTTTAAATTATGAGATGTAAAATGAATTTTATACAAGTCATATTTTTATGATAACATATCATTAATTCTTTTTGTTTTACTATATATTTCTTAAAGGTACTGAGAAAATTTCCAATGTTATTAGCATTTCAGTTTTTTTAGTTAACTTTTAAAGAAGCTTTCATTTTTATTCACTAAAGTATTTATTAAAAGTGTTCTTTTAATTAAAACATTTATTTATGAAAATTTTGTTTAAAATAGCTGATTTACTTGATTCACAATGTTCATTATCAAAACATAATTCAACACAAATATACTTCAATTCATCATTAAAACTTTGAATCTTGATATAAGCAATCTCAGGAAATAATAAATTATATAAAATTTAAAATTATTTTAAAGGGAACACATATTAAAATATTATTTATTAAAATCGTGATGTGTTGCCAAAAATTATGGAAATTTTTTCATATTAATAACTGTGTACAATTTTTCAGAAACAATTTTAAATTTGTGAAAATTATAATATTTTTTACAAATATATAATTTCTACAAGTTATTATTACTAATGATTAAATGTTATTCAAAAATAAAATATATCATTCATGAATAACTATTTTGGAAATAACATTTGGAAAATTTAATGTAATTTTTATTTAATACAAAACATTGTTCAATCAAGGACAACAGTTTCGCAAACAAATAGAAAAAATATATTGTATATACAAATTCCCAGGCTTAAGTTTCTTTAATCTCGCAACGTTTTTGCAATCAATATTTATGAAATATTTTTCAAATTTTAAATATATATATATATATATATATATATATATATATATATATATATATATATATATATATATATATATATATATATATATATATATATATATATATATATATATATATATATATGTGTGTGTGTGTGTGTGTGTGTGTGTGTGTGTGTGTGTGTGTGTGTGTGTGTGTATGTATAAATTTTCTTTTATGCATTGTGAATATATACTTGAAAAATTATATTCAATTAAATAAAATGAATAAAATACTTTAAAACATGTTTTTTTCTGGTAGTATTTTCCTTAAATTACTATATCACATTCTAATTTTCAAAGTAACAGTTCTTCCGTAAAGCTAAAAGTTGAGTTTTGTCCCTTTACTCCTCCCAACAAGTTTTGTTAATCCACGGAATATTCTTGAGTATGTATTATATTTAATTCAAACGTCGGATGACTGAAGATTATTTTGATAATATATGAAGCTTATTTTGCGATATTTTAACTATTTTAATTTTTTCTTTGTATGAAAAGTAGTAATTTATTTATAATTTGTTAAAATGTTCTATCCATTCCTGATATTTAGCTTTGAAATCATATTTTTAAATAATTTGATCCTTTTTTCCTACAATCTTTCAGCAGGTATCTTTGTATTTTCCCATTATATTTCCTAATATTTTTGGTAAAGAGTTATCATACAATAATGGCTGCATACTCGATAATGAATAAATTCCTTTACTTTAAGTATAAAATAAATTATTGAATTTTAATTATCAAATTAAAGTTTTCAAATATCAACTTTTAATTTCTAAAGATTACACACCAAACGATATACCCGGAGTTCATTTTGGTGCTTATTTCCGGTTAACTTTGAGGGCTGAATATATTTTTTGTTTACAATTATATCGAATATTTTATGTGCCAAAAACTTGAAGCCTTGGTTTTGCTACGTGAATTTTAATTAATGGGAACAAGCATCTCATTATGAAACTATTTTAAATTATTTAAGGAATATTTGATTGATGGCCTTATTTCGTAGTAGAGAATGTCTTATAGATTATGGGTAAGTTTTTCAATTCTGTGATGTAGTAATTTGTTTTTTTTTTTTTTTTTTTCCTGTTTCTACTTTCCGAGTTTTTGAAGTTAAGAATGCTATCAAAAATTCTTTAGCTTCATCCACGTGTTCCAAATTAAGAACAAAAGGGTACAAAGTGTCAAAATGCATAAGAAAGTGTGTAAAAAGTGTTATGATCCTTTCTGCCAGTCATTATTACAGATGATAATGTTACCAACAATGCTAAGTTTACAACAATATTTGAAGTGTAGTCTACGAATAATGCTAAATATTTTATACAGATGGTTTTAACCGAATTCATATCATTTAAAAATTGGAATATAATCAATATCTAAAATTTCCTAAGCCATTTCCTGTTAGAGATATTTTTATTTGCAACTGATATAAAGAAAAAGTATTTGAAAAAGTAATTTTATAGTAGACTTTTCCCGTTTGAATAGATGGTAGCAACTTCAAAAATTAGTTTAAAAAAATAATAAAATAAATGTTACATTAAATCTCTTCTAACTTACATAAATTGAAATTTTAATTACTTTTTAACTATTGAACAAATTAATTAAAAGTTGGGGAAAATGTAAAATTTTTGGTATAAGGAAGAACAGAATGATTATTTCATTCAATGTAACTTTTATTTTTAAATGCATTTTTAAAAGTGTTATTCTTGTTGTCAAAAAATATTCAACTTATGTAGTTTAAAGAACAACGTGTGCTACTTACTAATAATATATTGATTGTTTGTTATGGGTACTTTTAAAATTTTCATGTATCTTTTATTTTCAGAAATTGCCACTGGCTTTACTTTTGGAATTGAATAAAAAAATATATGTGCTAAAATTATGTGCTAAATGATATAATTATATATATATTATATATATATATATATATATATATATATATATATATATATATATATATATATATATATATATATATATATATATATATATATATATATATATATATATATATATATATATATATATATATATATATATATATAGAAAGCACCGTTATGATTTTTTGTCCTTCTTCATTCTCCTGCTGATTTAATAAGCACTGTCTGACGAAGAAAAAGTCAACTATTTTAGTTAACTTCACCACAATAGAACTGGAAATCATTTCTGACAAAATTAGCTTGTTCATTACCTACAATTTGCGTGTTGACATTTCATCCCAAGCATAAATTAGTTGACAGAGACTAAGCGGAGATGAAATTAATTTGCTTAACATAGAGAAATAATTAAGAATTCAGACTGCATGGACTGTATTAAGTAGCTATACATGGACTTTCTCATCTGAGTCGGCAGAAATTTCTTTTCCTTAGGGAAATCAGACTTGCATGCGTCATCACCTTCTGTTTCCTGTTGGCATTTTCTCTGACAGTTATAGAAAACAGAATTATTGTTGTATTGCTCATACTTTTTTTATTTATTTCTTAACTATTTTTACCATTTTTTACAATTTTCAGCTAATTTAAGGCAATTTCATTTAAGATTAAAAATCAATATTTTGTTTATTGTAAAAAGAAATGTTTTTTTTCATTCTTATATAATATTTTGATAATGAATTATTATATTCCTAATCTACATCTGGAGATTTATACAAAAATGCTCTTTCATAAAATAAAAAAGGAAGAACGTAATATTAAATGTTTTATTATACTATTATTAATTTAATTCCATCCATAATACATTTCGATAATATTTATTTGTCAGTTGATATTAAGAAAATATTTTATTACTCACTTTCAAATAACTTTATTTTTTAATCATTATAAAATTCAGATATAATTTTAGTTTTAAATTAGTTTTGATATATTTTAATAGTTAAATATTTACTTAAAAATTTGCTTTAGCTCTGAAATCCTTGTTCAAAATTTGGATTATCATTCTTATAAGTCAGCACTCACAAAAAGTGTTAATGAATAGTAAATATAGTATTATATATTAATAAAAATGAAATAGGAACTTATTTCTTACAGTATTTATAGCACAACAGTTCTGAGTATCATGGTAAGAGGAATGCAAATATGTGAAACGTATCCTATTTTATCAAGCAATTTCCATAGTGTCCAAATGCATATTAAGTTTCTCAGTAGACGCTTATTTTTACAAACCCACAAAAACTAGTAAAACAGTTATAAAAATTGATAGTATATAAATAGGTGTAAGTTCAAAAAAAGTAATTTTTAATTTAACAACTCTCTTTTCATAAATAAAGTATACTATAAAGAAATTATTTAGTGTGCGTTATACACAAAACCATGCAAAATAAAACACACTAACTTTAGAAAATTCTTTTCTTTTCGTTTTATTTATGAAAGATGAAGAAAAGTAATTTTTTTTTCCTTTTTGACATATTTTAAAAATATAATATTACACTTTTTTCGATGTTAGGAAGCCTTTTACTATTGCTTTTCTCAATAAATAAATAAATAACTGATCAATTTTATTCGCTTTTTATCTTGTTATTTTGTCATTACACCATTTTCACGTTTGATATCTGAAAATTCATTATGTTCTCAATAATTTATTCTAAAATTTGTCTTATGCACAAATTACATCCGAATAGGAAAATCCTCGTTTGAGTGCTATAAAAATTTAGGGCAGTATTTTCTACTTGAACTGAATTTGTAAATTTTGTGATTGTTTCCTTGGCTCATTTACAGTCATCCCGACGAAAATTTTTAGGAGTACAAAAAATTGAAATCTCATGTTTTATTTTATAAATTCCAAAATAAGTCCGAAATATATTGGACAGAAATTTTCGACACCAATGAAAATAAATTCAAAATTTTTGGTTGCTATAGTTGTGCAATCGCATATAAAATCTTAACTCTGCCGAAAGATTTTATTTAGAATATTAAAGGTTAGAGGAATCATTTTAGGGGTTGATGTTTTTAAGCTAGATTATTTGATTCAACATTAGGATCACATATTAAATTATATTTTTTGATAATTGTTTTAAAAATAGTTTAATAGTTTATATTGGAAACATCTTTGATTTCTATCAGGAAAAAGACTTTAAACATAACATTAATGTCAATGCTTTCTCAGTCTTCTCATGTAAAACCATTAAAGTATACATAAAGAGAATAATGTAACACTTTGTGCTATTTTAAAATGCAATGCATTTAAATTTGCACGATTTAATGACATTAATTTGATTGCATATTAATTTCATCATTTAATGCAATTAATATGAAATATAAAACAACATTTTTCAAAGCAATTAAATAAAAGCTCTTAATTAAACAGATAATTACTAGGATATTAAAGGAACAATATAGGAAAAATAAAGAAAGCATATTTTAAATAAACAGTCAATTTGTTAAAGATCACCCTGTAATTGTACTTCAATTATTTTTTAATACTTTTAAATTTAGAGAATTGTTTATTTTTTTAAAGATGAACTCAATGTTTTATTTTAAAAACTTTCTTTCATTTATTTCTTAATGTGTAATCTCAAAAGTTATTAATCTAATTGATAATAATCATTACAACTATTGGAGAAAAAATTTTATTCAAAAATTAAGCAGTATATAGTAAAGTTTTATGATATATATTTTTAAAATGTTAAGTTTTACTATTTTCATTAATATTGTTTCTTTCTTCGTTAACTACTTATTAAAGTATTATTTATCGTATCATATTTCTTTTCAGATTTTCTGTTTTTTGGTTTTACGTTTTTCTTACTTCTGCGGAGAAAAGTCGACATTATTCTAAAGATTAAACCTATATCGCGAAACAAAAGTTTCTTCACTTATTTTTATTTGAATGTATTTCCATGTACATTTGAATCTAAATGACCGTTATCTAGCCACATACGGTCATTTATCTTAGAAGCCCTTTTATTCAAGGGGTTGGCGAAAATGTTGCAGAAAGCAGTTTGGAAAAGCGTTGTTACTATGGTGATGAAGCTGATACAAGTAATGAGTAGACATTTCATGTAATGTAAATTACCTAAGGAAAAATAAGAATAAGTGAAAAACATTCTTTTTATGCATACCAAGCTCCTAGGAAAGCAGAATAATCTTCACATCACTAAGCGGCAAGAAATGAGCTTCCGAATACGTAACTATCTCATTCTCCTTTTATGCAGTGAAATTAATCATTGTGGACGATGTATCTGTTGATTTTTTTTTTACAATTTGCTTTGATAATCATTGGTAGAAATGAGTTTTATAAAAAATACTTTTTCTCCTTAGCTGCAATCAAATTATTTCTGGCACATTATATATATATATATATATATATATATATATATATATATATATATATATATATATATATATATATATATATATATATATATATATATATATATATATATATATATATATATATATATATATATATATATATATATATATATATATATATATATATATATATATATATACACATATACATATATATATATATATATATCCACATATATATGTATATATACACATACATATTCATATACATATACATAGATATATATATACCTATATATGCATAGACATGTATTCATATACATGTACGTATATATGCATTTGCATATATGTATAGAGTATATACATATATATATGCATACATATGTATATATATGTATATACATATATATATATATATATATGTAAACATGCCAACAACAGAGAGGTGGTGTTTTCCTATATAATTTTATATCCCATCCCAATATTGAGGCCACGGGGCCTGGTTAATGAGGGAGTCATTCTCACTTTCGGAAGGAAGTGAGATTGAGTCCCAGGCTGGCCAAAGTTCCGTTGTTTTCGCTAAAGGCGGCCGGGGCACACTAAATCTGGCCGCAATGTCCTCCAGGTGAGGTAACTCACCTAGAGATTGCAGGTCAAGTCTTGGGAATCTTCTGCTTGCTCCCTGCTTCAAAATCACGAAGACTCCATCCGGCTGCTTCTATCCAACTGGTAAAGTCCATCTCAGGGCTAGGTACAGGGAAGTATGCTGGTGCAACAACAACAACAGAGGGGCGGCCACTTTTATTTAATTGCGCAGGCAAACCATGAACAAACAGATCGAGATGGTGCCACAGATTCTCAATTGTGCTTAAGTCAGATGAATTTGCTGAGCAGAGGGAACAATAAACTCATCCTGTGGTATGCTTCGAGCCACGCACATGCATTTCCAGCTATATCGTACTTCGAATTATCCTGCTGGTAGAAACCATCATCCTGAGGAAAATCTATGCGTATTTAGGGGAAGATATGATCCGCATACAAGGGCCAAGGACAGATTGGTCCATCGTGCTTTCTAGAATGATAAGTTAACCTAGGGTGTGTCAGGAAAACGTTCACCATACAAGAAAGCACCCCACCTAGATCGTTCCGGCTATGGTTGTACAGTGGTTTCTTTAAGCAAGTTCGTGTACATGCGTCCGATGGATCATGAAACGGGATTTATCGGAAAACGCCATTCAGTTGACGTCCAGTTGCGGTACTTATGAGTAAATTTTTATTTCGTTACTAGTGAACAACAGGCATCATACGTGCATGAACTTGGCGTCTGCTTCGGCGGCCCAGACGCAGCAACGTTCTCTGAACGGTAAGTTCAGAGACACCGTTGGTAACCCTTGTTTTATCTGGTAGAAAAGTAGCTCATTGGTAGCACGTATATTCGCCTGAAGGCATCTCCGCAGCCGTTGTTAATCTGTGGCATTTATGGTCCGAGGTGCACCACATTTACCCCGTATCTCATTTTATATTGTCTGAAATTGCTATGCACGGTATAATTGTACCACTGCGAACAGTTAACAATCTCAACCGTTTGGGAAATGTTTCCATCTCTTACCCGAAAGACGATGATTATGTCCTTTTGAAACTCTTACAAATCGCGCCATTTTTGTATTTCGCTAACGATTGAAATGTTTTCCAAAGCCTTTACACATCCTTTGTGTAAGCTCAACAGCACTGTTCCTAAACCCGCCTTCTGTGATTGGTTATTTAACCAATTAAGTCATTAACCAATCACGTCACGTTAACCAATCACGTCACGTTAACCAATCACGTTGTCACATTAATGTGACTGAATTGCATCTATAGCAGTCTTGCTCATATATGATTATTTTGTAGTTATTCATATAAAGTGTATAATAGATCAAGAGGTATCGAAATATAAAACAAATGAAAAAATAATTAAAAATTGTTTAATAAAAATATTATTCAACTTTTTTATATTTAATTTTTAATGAAGAATCAGTATTTTTGTGAATAGCTGGCTACATATACAGAGATGAAATTATTTATTTAGGAATTTATCTTTAATCTATTTTTATCTTTAAAAAATTTTTTTACTATTAATTTTGGAAAAATAGCACACAAACCTATGTGAAGTTTAGGATTTGTTTTTGGTAATTTTTCTAAAAGTAACTAGCATTAAGAAACTGTTCTATTTAAACATACTATTACTTAATTGTTACTATTATTTAAAATCTTATATACATAAATAATTGCATGCAAATGTTATTAAATTGACATGTATATTATTGGCATTCAATTTTAAAATCTTCTTATTTACTTTTTTTCTGTGTCAATTTTATTTATTTGACCAAATTTAATGCGAATATGTTTTTCTATAAGTAATCTAGATAACTATAAATTTGCAAAAATGGCCGAAATCTAATTCTTTTTTCTCTTTAAACCAACTTTCATATTTAAAATCGTAAAAAAATAAGTTTATAAATTTCCATAAAAAATGCTTAAACACAAATTATATAATCGAGAAATACATGTAAATGATGCAACGTTTCTGAAATTGTGCCAATGTAAGACAAGCGTTTTCCATAAGAATTTAAGATAGTAAATTGAAAAATATATACTATTTAACTCAAATGCAAAAAATTTCCATTTAAAAATTTTAACTTTCTGATTCAAGAAATTGGAAAAAAAAATCGCCTTGTGCAAACACACTGCAAGATATATTAAATACTATATTAAATAATATATGTTTTTAGTGATTTGAATACTTAAGGAAAATATTTCTTCAAAATTATCTCTTACTGACGAAATAATGTTACGATAACATTTGCGCAAAAATAATAAAAACGAAAATTTTTATTCATTTCTTTCAAGCAGTTCAAATTTCCATTTAAATGCGCTTTAAATATAATATACACGTATACTTGAGACTCATATTATTTATTTCCTTGTCTAATAAACTTAAATTTTTTGACTAAGCTTAATGTAATACATTTGCATAAAATTATAAGTATTTTTAGATGAGTAAAATATTCATTTTCAACTCATAAGGACATTTTTTAAAAGCATTGTATATTATGACTATAATTATGGAAACAGAATAAATGCTGAACATATAAACTTTAATTACAATTTCATAACAGTTTTGTAATTTGTTTTAAATTCTCTGAAAAAATAATATATAATTTTAAATAATTAAAAAATATTTTAAATTTGATATAAGATTATTAAAATACTTAGTGAAATTTGTAATACATACATTTTATAAATATTGAAAAAAATGAATGAACTGCTTAAACCTATATCTTAGAAAAATATCTTTAAAAACTTTTCAACCTTTTTAAAGTATATATGTTCCTTGTAAAAGTTAGGTTAAACCTATTCACCCCCGAGTGAAGAGAAAAATATATTTGAACTAGCTTATCTCCCTTCTATAAACTTTCTTACATCTTTTCCTCCTTCTAACTTTAAAGAAAGCTCAAATTGACTCTGTTTAGCAAGCTGAATGGAAATTGAAAGAATTCTATTGAAATTGACGGAAAAGAGCGGCTTTATTTTTTCATTATTTTTTTGCATCCAATTTCAAATTGAAATTACCTTTAGCCATCTACCTTAAATTTCTAGCTTTCTTTTTTATATATATTTCTTACAAAAGCATTTTATATGGCGTTCTCTTGTATAAAACGCTTTTTGTCAAACTTTATTGAAAATCCGATTTAATAGAGAATTCGTTTATCTCAACTTTAAAAGTTTTAAGATAAAAATCAGTTATACTTGGATGAGCTTAGTTTAACAAAGACATAAATGTAAATCTCTGACTAAGGAAAGTATTGTAAAAATTCATAACTAACATTTGATTCTAAAACATTTGATTTTTTTCTAAAGAAAGTATCCTTATAAAATTATGCCAATACTTGAAATGTGTTTTTGTAGTAATGGAAAATATTTATATCTAAAACTTCACTCTACAATAAATGTGTGATGCAACAAAATCATTACAATCTAGAATTTCTGCATTTATTAATTTAAAACGATATTTTTGAAACTTAAATAAATTATCACAAAAAGCACAGAACATATGTTAATTTATAGCAAGAAACAATTCAAGTTTACATAATATTTTTAATTCATAAATACAATGAATATTTTCGATTGTTTTTTTATAAAATATTATGCTAGAAATTTAATTTCATAAATATTAAAGCTTGAACCTACATTACATCAAAAAGTCAAAATTGAAACTAGAACAAGATGCTGTCTCCCCAATTTTAATATTAACATTATTATGAAATAATTATTTACTATATTAATTTAGCTAATGTATGAATCGTATTGATGAGAACTTAAATGTGAACATGATTTTGAAGATGGAAATCTCAGGAGTTAAAAAAATATTGATCTTCACAACAGAGACCAAAACTATAAAAATATTTTATACACATTTATATGTAACTCTTTAAACCTCCATAATGCTAGCTTTGAATACAACTAGTTCATTTACATATTTCTCTTGAAGGAACTGTGATTGCTCCTATCTAAAAATAAATTTGAAACCAAATATCCGAGTATGCATCAAATTTCTGTATTCAAATCTAGATCTCCTATGAAAATAATCGAACAACAATAGATTTGGAATTAAGTATTTTTCAGCAAAAAAAAAATTATTTCAATTGTTGGTTGAACAAATACTAATTCCTAAAAATTTAACCAATTAGATTAATTATCAGATCTCTAAAATACCATATAGGATTAAATTTTATGCAAACTTTTTTTAATTAATTAAAAAACAGCATGTAAAATTTTGAACTCAAAAACCAGAATTTAAGTGCAATTATATTGTTTTAGTTGCAATTAATTAAATTTAAATTCAATTTTTTATGCATTTCTCATATACAATAATACAGATTCTTTTTTACAAGTACTATTTATGAAATAAATGAGAATTTTCACAATTTTTGGAAAAGTCATTTATTCCAAAATATCAAGTATTGTTATATATTAGAAAATCAAATTGTTATATATAAGGAAATTACTTAAAAGCATTTGGATAAAGCTCATATTTTAAGATGATATCTGAATGCTCCCGAGTAATATCTATCATTAAGTGAAAATAATATGGAATTTAAACACATTTATTGAGAACCACTTTTCATTGAAAAATTGTATATTTAATTAACATGTATGCAATCATATCATTAAAGTATCTAGTATAAAATTGTAAAACTTAGTGAAAATTTAAATTAAATATGATTATTAATGTACAGTGAAAAATGACTTTTGGATAAGTACAAAGGAGATTTTACATAGGAATATGAGCAAAAAAAGTGTACTGGAAATATTAAGAGATAATAAATTAAAGATCTCACGCATGACATAAGTATCAAGCACACATAATGTTAGATGACTTACCAGGAAGGAGGATTTATTAACAGTATATCAAACTGACAGCTCAGAAGATACTTAAGCAGATGTTATAGATTTGATGCATCTTCATTAATAACATAATCACAGCATATCAGCCATAATGACATTATAGTATACATGAAATGAGTAATTCAAGTCATACATTTTATATATCATGATTGATCAAACATATACAAATTAGCTCTTCGAAAAACACAACAATCTACAGATTGATATTTTAGATGGATCTTAGTTCTTAACACTAAAATCCGAACCTGAGAAGAACAGGAAAAACATCTATTGACATTGGTTCGATACCAATAGATGTTTTCAACAAGGTAATGACTCTTATTTACATTCAGGCCATAGAAATTGAGATTCAAAATTTCCGGCGATTCAGATTACTCTTCTGAGAGTTAAAAAAAACTATATTATTTAGCTATTTATTTTTTATGTGTTGGTGTTACTCATGACATTTGGACAAGCCAAACTCGCTATGCCTTGTAATGCGAATTTAAGTTAAAAGGAAGCGTCTTTCGTTTTAATCAGAGCACCACAATGGAGAAAGTACGTGTTTGCTGTTCATAAAAATCCTCCGATAGATGGCACCACCAGAGGATCTACTCCTTCAATTTTGACATTGACTTGAAGGGGGACGAAATTTTTTCCAGATCATTGCACCCATAGTAACTGCTTAATGACCAACCACATGACTTTAAATTCCACAGATTTAATGAGCACGTATATCGCATGTACTCCGTGGGTCTTTGGTGGTATTGGGAATCGAACCCTGCCCTTCAGGATGGAAAGTTGATATCCTAACCACTTGGCTACCACGGCCCTTTTTATATGATGTTCTGTTGATTAAAAGTAGACATTATTTGTTAATTTTAAAATAGTTTTAGCACGCATCACTGTGTACTATGTTGCATGAGATATTTAGAAATTAAAAAAGAGTAGAAAATTATATAATATCATATAAATGATTCGCAAAAATTTTACTATCGCAAAGGTTTGTAAAATTAGAGACTTATCGGATTGACGGTGATTATTATCTTCCTTCTTTATTTAGATATTAGAAATTTAAAAAATGACTGTTTTTGTGTTTCCGTAGCTCCGAATCTATTTTTGTTTTATGTCTGCAGTACGAATGGATTTTGTTACTCATAATAAGTATTATTTGTGCCACTCTGAGAGTTATGCTGCGAGATTCAAACTAGAAATTATTAGACGTATTGGAACTGTAAACTATTGGTATTACAAAAGATGTTTTCGCTGAAGGATTGATTACACCAACAAGAAATATAATATTTAAGGATTTCAAAGATTAAAAAGGACAGATTATTTATTTAATTTGATATTTGAAGTGAGAATAATATTTTTGATGGTAAAGCATTTTATTTCTAATAAATTAGACAAATAAATAATAAATAAATATAAATCAATAAATTAGTAAAATCCAGACGTTTACAAATATTCAAATAATCAATTTTAAGCTCGAATTAATTTGCAGTAAAGTGTTTATTTTATATTATGAAGATTTATTTTTCCCCCTTTCAGCATTCTTTGTCAAAAACTCTTCTAATTCATGACATATTTTGGGCTATTAACATAGGTTTTCACTGAATATGCAGCTTTTGAAATTAAAGAAGAATATTTTGTTAGGATATTAAAATATCACTGTCTCTGCTTTTACCCTCTTTACATAATAGATCATCCTGACTAGAGTAAATGTGCGCCCTCTATTGATCAAACGGTGCATATTCTGGTTAGATGTCTTTCTGCCTTGCTTGAGAGTAGATGTGTTCACTCTCTTGTGTATCATTGTTCTATACTGTTATTATATTATTGTAATTACTTGTGTTGTAATTGTCTGTCGTCATTAAACATGTCTGTTTGTGTAACACTGCCTTCTCTGTACTTCATTTTAAACCTAAAAGGTTATGGGTCCAGGACTTAACTTACGCAAACAGACCGCACCCATATCGGGAGAGTAGAATTTGAAAAGATGGCGTCGTCGCTTAGTGGAATGAGAATCGAACTTTTAAATAAAGACAATTGCGAAACCTGTAAAATTCAGGTGAAAGCGCTGTTAATCAAAAATGATTCCTGGGGGGTTATAAATGGAAAAATCCTAAACTTGATATTGTTGAAGGCAATCCAAAGTCAAAGGATGCTTTTAATGAATGAAGTGAAATGGATAAAAAGGCGAAAGCAGATTTATCTTGTGTATTTCTCCATCTGAATTGAAGCAAGTAAAAAACTGTGATAGTTCACGAGACGTCTGGATTAAGTTAGAGAGCATTTACCAATCAAAAGGACCAGCTAGAAAAGCGACTTTGTTGAAGTCCCTCATACAACTAAAAATGATGGACTCCTCCTGTGGCCTTAATGATGTGCGAGATCATCTATCGAAGTTTTTCGATATCGTCGATAAACTTTCTGAAATGGATATAAAAATAGGTGAAGATCTCCTAGCAATAATGCTGCTGTACAGTCTTCTGAAAAATTTTGTAAACTTTCAGTGCGCCATAGAATCAAGAGATGAACTCCCAAGGCCTGAGACACTCTGCATCAAAATCATCGAAGAGAGCGATGCGAGACGATACGAGGAGACGATATCGGGTGATTCTGGAGCGTTCACAGCGAGCCACCTCCGGCGAAAAACCCCGTGGAAGAGCAAAGTAAATAAGTACACCAGTGATCAACCGAAGAAGAGCGATCCCCCAAACTCCGGTGTTTCAAATGCAAGCGATTTGGACACAGGGCTGCTCAGGGCGGTAAACATCGAACACCTAGCCTGAAGCAAGAGACTATCGGTTTCCTAACCAGCACTTCCTGTAACAGCCAAGCTGATTCCTTTCGAGTAGCCGATAATGATTTGAAGGAACTTTGTTGTGTGGACTCTGGGTGTACGAGGCATCTCTGTAATGATAGCTATAAATTTGTAAATATAAATGATACTGATGTATCAAAGGTTAATTTCGCAAATAATGCTACAGCGGATGTAAAAGGTAATGGTAAAGTACTTATTAAAACTAACGTTAACAATAATGTTCAAACTGTTGAAATTAATGTTACTTTATTAGTTTCAGAATTACAAACAAATTTACTGTCTATTGCTAAATTATGTGATCGTGGTTATATTGTTACATTTAAAAATAATTTTGCAAGTATTGTAAATCCTGTATCTAAAGTAAAAATAATTGCTGAAAGGAAAAAGTAATTTGTTCTATTTAAATGCAAGAGACAGTGATACATATTTAAAACGAAATGTTAAACATGTTAGTGAATCATTAGATTCTTCCAAAAACAAAACAGCTGACATTGTTAGATGGCATTATAGAATGGGTCATCTTAATGTAAAAGATATCATAAATTCAATCAAAATTGGGAATATTAGGGGATTAAACAACTAAATTACCTAAAGAATTTATTTGAGAGGTATGTGAGATTAATAAATTAACTCCTTCCCCTTTTCCAAAACAATCGGAAAGAGTGACCAATATTTTAGATATAGTGCACTCAGATCTATGTGGTCCAATGAGGATACAGTCTATGGGTAAGTCAATATATTTTATTACATTTATAGTTGATTGTTCACCATATTGTGCGGCTAAATTTCTGAAATGTAAAAGTGATGCCCTTAATGCATTTAAAGAAATAAAAGCTCTATGGGAAAATCAAAAATCTACTAACATTAAAGCTTTTATGAGCGATAATGGAGGAGAGTTTATAAACGATAAATTTGATAATTTTCTTAAATCAAATGGCATTGAACATCGATTAACAGCTATTTATTGTCCCGAACAATGTGGGGTAGCTGAACGTAAGAATAGCACGCTAATTGAAATCGCGCGTTGCCTTTTATCGCAGTCAAATCAAACTTTGGATTTATGGGCAGAAGCAATAAATACAGCGAATTATGTGCGTAATAGGTGCCCAACAAAATCACTTAATGGAAAAACACCATATGAGTTGTGGTTTAATATAAAACCAAACGTTAGCTATTTTAAAACTTTTGGTTGCACTGCATATTGCTTAGAAAACAAGCCGAATCATAAATTCTCTGCGAGATCAAAGAAAGGCATATTTGTAGGCTATTCTGAAAATTCGAAAGCTTTTCGCATATATTTTCCAAATGAGAAATGATTTGTTAAATCCTGAAGTGTAAAATTTTTTGAAGAATACGATAATAAATCGTATGTAGAATTAGAATTTCTTGAGAGAAATAACCGCGCCGCATCGCCAATTGATGAAAAATTCTTTGAGCAGGAAATTGTATCTAAAGAAGAGATGCGAAACGAAAGCGTTAAGTCCCCTAAGAGAGCGGACGATTTATGCTATTCTCAGAGCTCACCTTTGAACTCTGGGGGGGAGAGATACTCTTTCTTTGCGTAATAGGGATATAATACGAGGGACAGAAATAATGGACCCCCCCGTCGGCGAATGTTATTGACACTTGCAATGCGGAGATCCCCATCAAGATAGCCCTCAAGGGTCCGAATGCTCCAATGCATTAGTCAATGAAATGAAGGGTGTTTTGAAAAAAGACACTTTTAAATAAATTAGTGGATAGGATTAGTAGGATATAAAACATAAATATAATTTATATATTACTGTCAACTTTTATTTTTCCAATTTAAAAAATTTAATGATTGTGTTTCATCACAGAACTACTCTATTTATATATTTAAAAAATATAGCTTTTGAAAAATTGTTGATATATAGTATGCACACTTATAAAAAATTGCGTAATAATATAATAAAAAAATAGGGTGCAATAATAAATTATTGCAAAGTACATCGTTATGTTATTTACATTACATAATAATAATAATAGAAAATAAAAACAATAGAAAAACCTTGACAAAAAATGAATATATAGCTTTATGTTTAACTAATCAGCATTATCCACAATGAAATGAAATGAATATGAAAATGGAATAAAACTGATTATATTTAAACACTTTTAGTGTTAAATATGTATAATTTCTAAACTAAAAATGCACTATTTTCCAACTTAAAAAAACTTAATGGATTATTTATGAATATCAGGATTCATAAATTATCATGCTTAATATCAAGTTATTTTTAATATTTTTGAATAAATAAAAATGTGAACATTTCACAAGCAGTGTCAGTTTGAATAACAAATAAAATTAGCTAAATTTCTATGTAACAAAAGTTTTTATATTCAAGCATTACAATTACGAATTCAAATTAACGTTTAATTAAGATTAAGTGTTTATCAGGACAATAATTCTATTTGCACATATATATTCCTATGTATACAAAACAGTTTAAATGGAAAGTATAAAAAAATATATTAAAGAATTTAAATTACATACAAAGGAATACCTTATGGAGAGATACACACATAAATTTTCATATTTTATTTTTTATCATATGCTGTTACAAATTATATATTTAGACTTTAATTACAAATTTTATATTTATATAAAAACTTTTGACAAAAAATCCAATGCCTTTTCAATTCAAAAGACGCATATCATTTTATTTTCTCTAACATGAATATGAGATAAAAAATTTTATCATTAACATTATAAATTTTTTTATGAAGTCAGATATTTTGTTTATGTTTATTAATGTTAAAAATATTATTTCTAAAATCTTTGAGCGTGAGAAAAGTTTCATGAGTTTGGTTTATGGAGCAATCTAATGAAATATACAGTCAAATTTAGAGAAGTGATTAAATATATATATATTAAAATTCGAAACATAAATGATAACCTAAAGAAGCTAAAAACAGTATTCTTGTTAGATGAAACATTTAAGTTTTCATTCAACTCATTTATATAATATTATTGATATGTTTATAAGTATGCATAGATGATAAGCAAAACTAAATATTTTTCAGAGTTTTAGATTCATTGATAAATTGTAATAATGAATACATTAATAAGTCAATATATTGTTAATGACACATTCCGTGACTTTCATGCCAGTTAGTGAAAGAAATGTAATACAAGACATTTTACTTTATGAATTTCAATTCAGCTACAATACTCAAATGAGAATAACCATTCACATCTCTCAATACATTCAGTAATAGTGCTTGGTTATTTTATTGAAGTGAATGAAATTTGCCAAAATGATTTTATATCGTATTATGCCCAAGATAATTTTAAACAGAAAATTACAAATTTTTTTTATTACATTATCATTTTTCCTTAAAACCAATAGTTTTCACTTGCTATGATTTTTGGACTATACACTATACATAATTATATATGTAATATATATATATATATATATATATATATATATATATATATATATATATATATATATATATATATATATATATATATATATATATATATATATATATATATATATATATATATATATATATATATATATATATATATATAAATCTCATCGCATTTTATTAAAATATTTGTGTTCAAGATTTATTGTTTGAATTTTATTACTTAAAATTCAAAGGTATTTTTAGACAATATTTTTAAGTAAATCAATAATCTAATCAAATTTTATTGAAATTTATGATATCAAATATTTACTGCTTAAAAAATTTATTTTCAAATAACTACTTATATATACCTATTGCACAAAGAGAAAAAAATATGACATATTTGTTGAACTTTTATATTTGAAAGATTTCTATGTTATCAATGCAACGTAGCAGTATGATTTTTGACATTATGAAAAATAGGACTAATGAAACATTATACCAGATTGGTTAAATATCAACATTTACTGATGCAATATTTAATAAAATATTGTAAAATATAAGTATTCATTTTACAATATATGCCTTATCCATCAAAATAAAACACATGCTTCTATCAAAATTTAGACTAATTTGGTCGTTTTCTTAATATAATAATCAAGACCAGGAAAAACATCTTGTTTTAGATAAGTATAGTTATAAATAAAATGCTTAAGAGCTAAAATATTTTATGCTTATATGCATTTGGAGGAAAGGAAATGTTTATTGTTTTCAAGAGCTTTAAGATACACTACTGGCCATTAAAATTGCTACACCAAGAAGGAATGCAAATAACAGAACGATATTTATTGGACACATACATTATAGTGGAAAGAACAAGTGATTAGATTTACAGGAAATAAGGATGTATAGATCTTGAGAAATCAGTACCCAGAACAGCCACCTCTGGCTGAAATAACAGCATTTGTCCACCTAGGCATGGAGTCAAATAGAGATTGTATGGCATGTACGGGGATCTCAGTCCATGCAGCTTCCACACTATGCCACAGTTCATCGACAGTTGTGGACGGTGAGTGAGGGCGTGCCAATCGCTCGGCAACCATTGACCACACGCTCTCAATTGGTGACAGATCAGGAGACCGTGCTGGCCAGAGTAACAGTCGAACCTGTTCTGTATCTAGGAAGTTCAGAACAGAACGGGAATCATGCGGTCGTGCATTATCCTGTTGAAACAAAGCATTAGGGAGGCCTCGAAGATAGGGCAGAACCACGGGCCTTAACACATCGGAAATGTAACGGTTGCTGTTCAAAGTGCCGGTAATGAGAACAAGAGGTGATCGAGACGTTTATCCAATGGCACCCCATACCATCACTCTAGCAGAAGGGCCAGTTTGGCAATGTCCAATGCAAGCTGGCAATACGCGTTCTCCACGATACCGCCAAACACGGATGCGGCCATCATGGTCCTGTATACAAAACCGAGATTCATCTGTAAAGATGACGTGATGCCATTCCCGCGTCCAGGTTCGTCGCTGATCACACCATTGAAGGCGCTTCTGTCTATGACGCAGCGTCAATGGTAGCCGGAGCCATGGTCGCCGTGCAGACAATCCATGCTGCTGTAAACGTAGTGAAACTGTTCGAGCAAAAATTTGTTGCCTTGCAAATGACTCCATTTCTCGACTCAGGGTTCGTGACGTGACTGTACGACCCCTTGTGACCATGCGGATAAGATGTCTGTCTTCTCTGCTGTTAGTGATGGGGGTCGCTGAGATCCTGCATGACGTTCCGTATGATTGTCCTGAACTCATCGATTCCATATTCTGCTAACAGTCACGGGGTCTCGACCGACGCGAGCAGCAATATTGCGGTACGATAAACCGCAATCCCGGTAGGCTATAATCCTTCCTCGATCAAAGTCAGACATGTGCTGATAGGCATTTCTTCTTCTTACTCGAGGCATTACAACAACTTTCCTTGCCGAAAACAACGTTGAAATGGAAATTGAGTATGGGAAAACTGCTGTCAAAAATCTGGTTTTATACACATTATAAATGTCGCTACTGTCACCTGCTTCGTATGAATGCGCTGAAAATCTAATCATTTGCATATCACAGCAAGTTCTACCTGCCATGCAAATTTCACGTGTGTGGTGTGCCGTTTTCCTGGTGTAGCAATTTTAATGGCCAGCACTGTACATTAACTTGAATTTCTGAGTGGTTTATTTTGGTTAATTCTGGTATTTTGGAATCTTATATTTAATTTACAGTAGCGATTTAATAAATTACAATCAATTAATGCACTTAAATGTGAATTTAATTAATTAAAATTAAGGAGAGATTTGGAATATTTTTAAAATATTCTAAAATTTAATAGTTATATTTAAATTACATAAGACCTTGTTTAAAATCATAAGAAATTGTGTGCATGGGTATCTCAAAATCATACCTGTCGTACATCGTCTAATTGTCTGTCTACAAAATCGTACGTTGCAGTTTATAGAATGTAATGAACTAAATATTAAAATTTAATAAAATGTTCAGCGGTTTGTAAGAATCGTATCTTTAACTTCTAGAATTTGAATATGTTGCACTGCATTTCAGTTTTCATTAAAAGAGATGTTTGATTTAGATTTTTAACTTGTATTTATCTAGTTAAGAGAAATGCATACATGTAAAGAAAAATTCATTAAAATTGATGTTTTCTGTAAAGCAGAAAATATTAAATTTATTTATTTATTATATATCCCTGAAATGCTATATTCTATTCAGCAGAGACACTATCAAAACAAATTAAATAAAATTTGTATTAATTTTTATTACAATTACAAAAATCTGACCTTAATTTTCGTTTCATAATATAATTAAAATGTAACTCTCAAAAGAATTTTGCAATATTTTTTTTCAAATAATATTAATTTAATTACTCTTAAAGTATTCCATTTTTGAATTTTCATAAAAAGTCAAAAAAAAATATCCTATTTTTCTTCTTGAATATGTTTTTATTAGATAACAGGATAAAAAATAAATCCTTTAACTGCTTATCGTCTTTAAGGTATTTAAGTTCAATCAAATTTAATTTTTAAGAATCATGGGCAATTAGTTGTTCGATTAATCAAAATATTTCTTCCAAAAATTCGAAAGCACAACTTAATTGTTACTAAATAATGTTAAGAGTAAAAATAATTTCGTAAATCGAAAAATATTGCATTTAAAAAAACGTTTTTCTAATTCCTGAGCATTGAAAGGTAATTTAGTTGAGTTTTTTTTTTTTTTTTTTTTTTTTTTTTGCAAGCCATAAAAAGAGTGATATACATCAAAATACATCTTTATGCAAAATCTAACAGTGACATGGTTTAAGATTAATGAGTTCTCCTTAAGAAAATCGTTTCCATGGTAACTAGATCCTATCTTAAGATGATATATGCTCACTAATCCAATCATGGAGAGTAATTTTGAAGATTTCCCACAAATCGTTTCTCACCCAGGTAGTATAAAACGAATTTGTCTCTTGTGTTCGACAGCCCAAAATGAAGTCACTGAATTTAAAATGCAAGGTCATTAAATTTCGCTTTTTAATTCTTGACATTAAGCAGGACATTTATCAAGTTAAATGAATTTAGTTTGTCACCTATTAATCCAAACAACTTTTTCCTCAGATCTTATTGCTTGTTTCCCAATATATCATTCACCATAAATTTACGTGTAGCTTATAAATGTTCCGTATTATACTATTCTGTGGAAAATATATTATGCAAAAAAGTATTTTGTAATTTATTTGATTAAAACCTCATACATTTTTAGAATTGCTGCGTTAGATATTTAACAAATATCTCATTACCAGACTAATATAAATTACTTTTATGTAAACCAGGGTTATAAATCATTTTTATCTTATTATATTAAAAGTTTTAATATATGTTGTAATAATTTCAAATTTTGACCTGATAAATGAGCAAATGCAAAAGGCAGTTTGATTCTACCCAATAAATAATTGATTCTTAGGAATTCTAATGCTATGCGAATATTTTTTGTCTATCAGAATTCAAATAAAAAAGAAATATAAAAACTTATAACAGGTAAAAATCTATAAATCTAAATTAGTATTTATAATAAATATTTTTGACATTTTATTGAAATATCATCTTCAAAACTCTAAATATAAAGTATAATATAAATTACTTCTCCATACCTATATTGATTTCGATGTCTTAAAAAAGGCTGAAAATTGATTTTCCATAAATGTTGTTATTAATAATTATGAGTTTAATTATAAAATATATACGTAATTTGTTTTCATTTAAAAATTTATTTTATTAAAGTTGATTGTCACTTGAAAATATCAGTTCAGTTTAGTTTATTCTAAAATTTAGAATGTTTTTTTGCTGATATTATATTAATCTTGTATGTTTTCTCTTATAAAAAAAGAGGTTTAAACTATTTTACACATAAATAACAACTGTTTATAAGTAAAAAATTTGAAGATAGTATTTTTGGAATATATTTATTTCGTAATATTTTCATACTGATATTTAAACTAATTTGGTCCATTCTGTTTTTTTCATTTTTTTTTCAATTTTTCTCACATTTTTCGATTTTTTACAAAATAAATTTTTAGATTCATATTATTCTAACATCCTATAAATTACCAATCTAAGTTTACGTAAGAAATTGCAATTTTAGCATTGCTGATAGAGAGGATTCACTGCGATGAATTTTACATGGGTGTGCAAAACATAAACAACAAAATATACTTTAAGTGCACAGCACAATAGAATTTTCGAAAAACTGTTCTTCCAACCAGTAAAATGAACACGCAATTTAATTGAAAATTTTTGGGAATATCAACAACAAAGTATCGAAAATGACGTGAATGTATGCAAAATAAGTGCCTTAAGACTGCATAGACCATGACTATAATAAAAGAAAGGAAAGATACACTTTTAAAGATATTTGTTGTAATTGCTGGAGAGTTCTTTAAAAAAATACGACTAGAAAATTTACTTTACTGATTTCGCTCATAGAAATATCTTTATTTTTCATAAACAGAGAGCTGTAAAAGGGGGATTCAGAGTAAACAATGTAACTGAAGTGTTCGGAATCAAGAAAAATTTGTTTCGTTCCCTCGGAAATCTTTCCAAACCATTAGAAGCAATTATTAGAAACGTTGATTGGGGCCACCCAAGGAAAATAAAGGTAATGAATGATCGATGTATCGTACTGGAGATGAAAAGAGCTTCAAACTAGGCATATAACACTATTCATCAGTAGGTGTGTATATTAACAGGACAACAAATATTTTAGGGTATAGGACTTCAGTTCGGAAGGGTCCGATTCTCAATGCGGCCAAACAACCACCGAGTATATGCGATATACGTACTCGTTAAATCTGTGGTCTGTTGCTCAGCAATTACCATGTGTGTAATGGTCTGGAAAAAATTATCTCTCTTTCTAGATTAATGACAAAACTGATGAAGTGGATCCTCTGGTGGTGCCATCTATCAGAGGAGTTTAGATTTTCACCTTCGTGGTGCTCAAGTTAAACGAAAGACGCACCTTACTGACTTTAATTCCCATAGTCAACAGCATAGACTGCTTGGCTTGTCCAAGTGTCATAAGAAACAACAACAACACAAGTATTGTGATTTACGGTATCCCCACTTTTTTAGGCCTTTTCAAAGTTTACTTATTTACCAGTTGTGATGCTGTGATGTCTTGAAAGCTGAATCCATGTTAAAGTTGTTCATAAGTTGCATCGTTTTGAGTAATGCACAAAAAGGACAAAGATTGGTCTTCTCATAAAGGAAGTTTTTAATCTTTCTCAACGCCAGCTCATACAATAGCTCAAATAGAAATTGACTCAAAAAGGCAATTGCTGTTGTAAAAGTTCAAGTAGCTGTTGACTCACTTACAACAGTTATTTGAAACTTTTGTACGCTTATCTATTTGAAGGAGATTATTTTACAGGTTTGTGAACCACAATAACTTAAAATACTTCAGTATTTTGAAAATTGTTACGATAATACACAGAATTTTCCTTTAAAACTTATGATTTTATATGATATTATAATTCTAGAGAAGCGTTATAGAAAAATATATCAATAAAATGTTCATCATTGGTAAAATGTATTTATAAAAATTGTGCAAGAAATATATTTATATTCATAATAGTTTATATTATAAAAATTGGCAACAAAAAATATCTTCCAAATTTTGGAATATTCGCCGTGAATATTTATTTTATTATACACATTCTGTACTATTTATGATTTTTATTAGTCAAAGTTATGATATCCTTACAGGAAACAAATTCTATTGCTTATAGCAAAATTCCATATTTAGAAGCACAATCAAGATAACTGAACAGCATATTTTAATTTATGTAGATATAAAATAACAAGGAAAATTTTATATTTTATTAAGTAACAGAATTTATTAAATGATACTTTCTTAAGTAAAGTAAGATATTCTTTAGAAAATTATAAGAAATATTCTGAATATTATTTATCATTAGTGATTCAGAAATTTTAAAGTAATAAGAAGATAAATAATTTCATTTACTTAAAGTGCATTTAATTTAGCATTTCAACTCTAGGACCGTAAGTAAAATAATTTTTATACGACACCATTATTTTTAAAAATATTTACATAATTCGTTACATAAAAAATAAGCAAAGTCCTTTAATTGGATATAATTTGCAATCATGAAATGTTTAGAAAAATTAGCCAATATTTAGATAAATATGCAATACCTACACAATTTATTAAAATCCAAAATATAAATCAACAAACTTATTTCATGCAATTTATGTCAGTTTAACTTACATAACACTATAAATATATGTTTAAAAGAATGTTAAGCTTTAAATGAAGATATATAAAACATTTGAAAAAGAACTAACTGGGGCAAAAATAGCATTCAATTTTACAACCAATAATACAAATTATAATGTAATAATTATTTCCCATTTATAAGATTTACGAATTACAAGGACCGTGGTAGCCTATCGGTTAGGGCATCGGCCTTCCATCCGGAAGGACGGGGTTCAATTCCCAATGCCGCCAAAGACCCACCGAGTACATGCGATATACGTGCTCATTAAATCTGTGGAATCGAAAGTCCTGTGATCGGTCATTGAGAAGTTAACATGGGTACAATGGTCTGGAGAAAATTTCCTCCTCCTTTAGATCAATGTCAAAATTGAAGGTGTGGATCCTCTGGTGGTGCCATCTATCGGAAGATTGAAAGAGCAAAGACGCACTTTCACATTCGTGGTGCTCTGATTAAAACGAAAGAAACTTCCTATGGACTTAAATTTGCATTGCCAAGGCATGGCGAGCTTGGCTTGTCCAAGTGTCATAAGTAACAACAACACGAATTATGAATTTATATTTTTGGATTTTCCATGCAAAAGATTTTGAAATATACAATAATTCTTATTTTAAAGTTTTAACTCACCGCCGAGGAACCTGATATTCAATACATTCTTTCCTGCTTTTTCGAATTTCGAGATATCAATAAAATAACCTGATACGTCATTGTATTAACAGGAATGAGTCTTGACATAAAATATGTGAAAATATTTGCCAATAAAAAGTTACTAATCGAAAGCAAAAATGTAGTTCACGAAATATTGTGTGCAATATAAAAATAGTTTTACACTTTTCCATATTGAATTGCACGATAACTATTTATAAGGATTTCATATAAAAACGATAGATTTAAGTATGAAGATATTTTATTTTATTTTTGTGTGAATTATGTGAATTTGTTTGTGTTTGAGTGAATAGTTTCACACACATTGAAAGATGATATCTATATTATTCCAAAGATTTGGAAACTTTTGGAAAAACTATTTTTTAATTCACGTTAAAAATTTGAAAATAAGTATGGAACATATTTGAAAAAACGTCCAATAAGATTGTATAGAAATTTTAAATAATGCAAACACAGATAAATTGCACAAAGGAGCCTTGAAAAAAATTTTGTAGATTAAACTTTATTATTAGTTTAAAATATTCTTCATCTCTAATGACTTCATCTTAATTAATATTTCGCTTAACTGCTACTTAAAATTTTATTTTCAATTTACCTGAAAATTAATTAGCAAAATAAAATAGTGATATAATTTTCATTGTCTGGTAAAATATGGCTGTCTCTCTGGCCCTATAAAATTATTTAATATAAAATACAGAAATGAAATTAGAGAGTACAATAGATTTATGAATAATGCATATAATTTTTAAATATATATGTTTTATAATTAATAACTATGTTACATTATTGTAGTTTTTGACTTAGATTTATTTTTGGAATATCTTTAGATATTTTATGACAGTTAAGGGTTTGTATTTTAAAACTACAATTATATAAGAAAAAACTAAAATTTTCTAAAAAACATAAAAGATTAAAGTCTTAATTTTAAAAGTAAAAAAAAACTTTATTATTAAATTCTCAAAAATGAATGCTATTTATATAATATTTTTATTATTTTTGAAATAATTATTGATTGAATTAACCCATTTATTTTAACCAACAAAAAAATTGCATCCATAAATTAGTTGGAAGAGCTTATTTAAATGTGACAGTAGAAATTATAAAAAATATATTAAACACATTGTCAAGGTTTGAAATTTTCTTTTATAAAATCCTCTTAAGCCATGAAAATAAAAAGATTATAGTTCCTTATTTTAGTTAAATATTATGCACTGCTTATCTTTTAAATGCTTATGAAGTTAGAATGATATCAATCACATACATTAAAATGTAAAAGAAACTTATAATAACTTTTAAAAAATATTGCAAATTGAAGTATTACCTCTGATTTAATTTCTTCATGTTAAATGTGGTTACAATATTGAAATATTAAAATTGTTTTACACTCATGATCAAAGTCAAAAAGGAATTAAATGACATCCTATATATGTAATGTTATTAAATTAATTAAAGAATCTTAAGTGCTAATTTAATACTTTCAAATAAACAGTTTTTCTACAGTAATTAATAAGAGTAATCTTATTGATGTCCACAGTAACAGTACAATCACAATTAGCAATACATTTATTATTTCACTTCCCATGCTAAAATAAAGACAGAATTAAATATTTTTTGTTTTGTGTTGATAATGATTAATCCAATTTCACTAATCAACAGTCTGATTTCAGTACTTTTCGAATATGTAAATTTTTACATTTTTTCAGTAAATATTGAATTACATGAATTTAAATTATATAAATTAAATTCAATTCTACATGCTTGCATATATAAAATAATGAAATAAACATATTTAAAATATATTTTTTACTTAATTACTGATTTAAAATGTATTTAGTTCGTTCCATATGCAATGTTCTTTCATTTAAAGTAAAGTTAAACTTAAATGACAGGATTTTTTAATATGTTTAAAGGAATACATTTCTCCGAACCAAAACTTATCAAAATAGTTAATCGTATTGTTGTTTGAATAAAAAGATCAAGAAAATAATTCAACATGTCAGTTGACATCCCAATTTCAAACCAACATTAATGGAGAGACAAAAAATATACAAACAAATTAGGATATTTAAATCATGTTGATATTTCTCTAAGCTGGAAATTCAGCAATCCACCTTTTGAGCACGTTTATGTCTTATTTCTCCGACAGGCTCTCTTTACCGAAAATTATAGACATTGCTTTGACTATAGCTTTAAGAATACAAAACATTTTATGGTCCATAGAACTTTTACTTTTAACCAGGGACTTTTTACTTTGCTCTAAATTTAAGAGTGCATAGTAAAAAAATGCATTATTTAAAGATATATGACGAAAATATATGTACATATGAAGTACAAATATATAATTTCCAACCATTCTCGCGTTATGAGAAACAAAATACTCATTTTTAACTAATGTTTATGTATATTTGGGTTACTTGTATTTATAAAACAAAATGTCAAATTAAAAAAAGAAAAATCATTTAATTAAAAGGCCTAATTTGATCAATGGTTTTAAAGAAAAAAAATTGGTTGAAAATTTTTTAACCCATTTAAACGCATTATTTCCAAATAATATGTTTTACTTTTAATTTTATGTTTCCAAATGTAATGTTTTTATATATATTTTTTACTTTCTTAATGTGAGTTTTTTTAACTTCAACTAAATAAACTTTTCGAAATTAAAAAAAATATATAAATGGAAGGATTAAAAAATTTACTTTAAGTTTTCATTGTACCGTTTTTTCTAATTACCAACCATTTCAGCGTGATTTCAAATGAAAAAGTAAATAAATGTTAACTACTTTTCTGGGAAAGAAACATAAACATTATGAGAGGGAAAAAAATTTAAGGACAAAGATAATTTTACAATGCATCAGAGGGAATATTCAGAGGGCATATTCAATCTAAATGTCAAAAAAGGGAAAATAACTGTAATTTAGTTTAATTTCTCATCTTCACTACTTTAGAGACTCGCCCTTAGGAGATATAAAGCCAGAAAGATACATTTATTTATTTGGAAAAGTGAAAAAATCCAGGCTATTAAATTGTGAAAAACTATAAAGCATTTTTTTAGCTTAGTTATTTTCCTGTTGGATAATAATAAAACATATAGGCAGAAGGATGATGCATTTTCAGCTAGTTTTGAACGTTAATTTGTAAAATGAGATAAAACAAATAATGAAATGATACTTTATAGTAAACAGGCATCAAAAGATACTGCTACAGTGAATAAAGTAGTAACAGTGCCTTCAGAAATGAAATTAAACAATTTTCCTCCTTTTTCTAGAAAATAATTATAAATTTGATTTTTAAAAACTATGGCAATTCTTAATACCATGTTTTTATAATTATTCACATTTATTCATTGATCTTTCACTTAAAATTTACAACTTTATTATATTTTAACATTTGGAAAGGACATAATAATTTATAAAAATTCTAAAATATTAAATAATGAATTTTGATTTTATTTAGCATATTTATTTTGAATGAACTTCTTAATAAACAAAAAATATATAGTTTATTTTTAAATATCATATATATCTCTTAATATTTTATTAACTAACATTTTCACATGGTGTAAATGATAAAATTGTTAAAAATAAAATAACATAAGAAAATAAGTAAGTTTATTAATTAATGTGTAATTTTTATTTTTGTTTAATCAATATTATAACTTAAATAAGAAAATATTACTTTATTTTTTTTAAATTATTTTCTGTCGGATAATTTTATGGTTGACAATGTAAATAAAGCACTGACTAAAAGGGTGAAATTTAGTAAATAATAATTTATTTACTTAATTAAAATGTTTTAATTTGTTTTTTTTATAATTGATGATAGAAGTTTATAAATCAATTATAACTCAGTTAATACTTGAACATGGAATTTTTCCACTGAATATTTGAAGAAACAATCGAACATTTTAAAAGCTGATTAACGAAAGTATATTTTGGGTTTATCTTTTTGTAACATTGGCTCAGATTTAATAGATTGGCATGTAGACAGTTTCTCTTAGTATGAATATAACAGAATCTTCATGTTCTGCAGTACTTCAGTAGTTGTTGTTGCACCAGCATGCTCCCCTATATGTAGTACTGAGTTGGATTCTACTAAAATATTTCAGTAGTGAAATCTCGTAAAATTAATGGTATTGAACTGCACCATTATACTTAAAAAAATAAAATGCAAATTTAAATATATGATGCAAAATATGTTTATTAATTAAATATACAGTTACTATTTTAAAATAAAATATAAATGTGTAAGTTTATTATTATTAAATATTTAATATTAATATATTTAATTTACTGGACAAAATAGCGTTACATTAAAATATAATTTTTGATTAAAAAAATTTAGTTCAGTTAAAGTTGTGTTTTTTAACATTGTCGGATCATATATTTAATATTTAGAAATAAACTAGCTAATAATAATTGTTTAAATATATATTTATTTCAATATTATATTTATATTTCAATTGGTTGATCGATGTCGCATTCATTTGAAGTCAAGTCAAATTGCTCTAGGTGCCAAAATCAAGGCCTGATATTTCACTTAAGAGAATCATACAAATATTTCTTAAGATAATTATATATACACTTAAGAGGATTGTATTGTTATACATTTTTTACTATTCAGATTAAAAATTAATACGAATTAAATCCAATATAGGTATACAATTTACAAATTAAAATACTCTTGCGTTATTTACATGAAATATAATTGCGATTAATGAGGAATACTATTATATAACACAAATATATTAGCACTATAAATTAACTATAGCTCAATATATGTCATTAAGTTATGTATGATTTTTTAATATGAAAATGTATTATCTCCGCTAATTGTTTTTGGGTAAAATTTGTAAAGCTCAATCTTTAGATGAAGATGTATACTTTCTTAAATGAAAAATATTTATCAATTTACCATTCGTTTTGTCTCCCTATATTTGTTATAATTTAATAGAAAATTTTTCAGAAATATATACTTGTCTCGTTAACATAAATTAAAAAAATAATTGGTTGAAAAATGTTATTTTTTTCAAAGTTATATGTATGTGAAACATTGTAGGAAAATATACCAAAATTTTATTAAGTTTATGCATTTGCTATAAAAAATAATATAAAAAGGAAGAAATTCACATAAAATTGCGTTTAGTTATTAGAAAACACTAGTATTTTGTAACTTTAATTATTCTTTATAACTGATTTTTAATGTAATATAACTATTAAATTGTAATAATTTATAATTTCTATTCATTATAAGTTACTAATATTTAATTAGATTTTACAACATCCATGAAAAATCATCTCTAACAGATTCTTCATGTACATTTTTAAATGAAACATATTCCCTTAGTAAATATACATATTTTATATTCACATATTTATAAATTAAGCCAACTCATTTTTTTAAATTTTCCATTTAATTTGCGTTACGTTCATTTCAGCGTACTTCGTTGCCAAATTATTCTTATCAATTATATAAAATAATCTTTTATCAATATCAAATAATTTAAGCAATCTGATTTGTTGTACAACAATTCATATTGCTTAAATTATTAGTTTAATATTTCATTCAGTTATTAGAAACTTATAATGAATAGCAATTATAATTTACGATAATTTTAATATTTATATAACATCAAAAATCTGTGTAATAAATAATTAAAATTTCAAATTAATTGGGTTTTCTAACAATCAAATGCAATTTTATGTGAATTTCTTCCTTTTTTAACGATTTAAATATAGTAAATGCATAAACTTAATAAAATTTTGGTACATTTTCCTACAAAGTTTCACATAATTTTGAAAAAAATAACATAGTTATTTTTTAATTTATATTAATTAGGCATGTATATATTAAGGAAAATTTACTCTTATAAAGTATTACAAATACAGGGAAATAAAACACAAGGTAAACTGATAAATACTTTTTCATTTCTGAAAGTATACATGTTCATCTAAGGACTGAGCTTTACAAATTTTACATAAAAACAACAAATAGTGATGATTTTTTATTAAATCTATCTATCAATATATATGTGTGTGTGTGTACCTGCTATTTAAAAATATGAAATATTTTTTCTATATTTCATTTAATGTAATTAATCAATTATTTATTTATTAAATTATCAAAAATAGCACTCATTTATTTTTCTTATTACTTGCTGGCTTTTATATCCTCCTATTATTGATTTAATTAGTATGTCTGAGGTGAAATATAAATTACGAAGATAAATAATATTGATTGTGCAAAAAATTAACATCATTTCTTTAATAACATAAAATTTGGTGCAAAAATATAAAATAAGTGTGTACATGTTCATTTAATACAATTCACCTACACACAATACGTATATTTAAGTCATACATATAATTATAAAAGACAAAATTAAAATTAAATATGGAATTTATGTTTGCGTTATACATTATTATCATTTAATGGATTTTTCCAAAAAAAAAGTAATATGATGCCTACTTTTTATATTATGATAAATGCAAAAACTGAGAGCTGACAATAAATTAAATAATTTATTTAATATAAGTTAGCGAGAGTATAATATATTTTTTTACTACATCCGAATAAATTAATTTTATAAATGACACTGAAGAAATAATATTTTAACTTAAATAGCCTTCTGAAATTTTGAGTTATTTAATAGAATACAATCCTATTTTTATGCAGTGGTTTTTAAGTTAATGGTTTAGAATTTTTAAACTTTTAATGAAGATTTTCTATTTGCTAATTTATACTATGGCTTTTATTTGGAAATCATTGTTTATGGAAAATTATTTCAGTTGGATAAAATAAAACAAATCTCGGGTAGAATGGGTGTTAATTCGGAAAAAGGGGGTGATAGTAAATATCTGAGAAGAAGAAAAACAAAATAATGGCCCTTTCCATGTCCTACTGGATTTCAATCAATTGATGGAGATCTTACTACAGCTATTTATTCCACAGAAAATTAGGGAAAGGAAGAAATAAGTAAAACGAAACTAAGTGAACAAATCTTTATATACACATAGTACACTAATTACTTTATACTCATTCATTTCGTTTTATACAAATAAACGGCTACTGGATGATAACATTGCATTTTATGTATCAATCATTTGTCCCTTATTTAAGATATTATCAAAAAATAGTCCCTAATTTAAGATAATTGAGACGGAGAGTTTTTTAGCAAAACTTTGAGGACTTATGCCTATTGTTAATTTAACTTTATTAACTTTGCTGCAACAAAAACATTAACTGTTTTTTGTCATTGACTGAAATATTCATATGATAGAAATACTCATAAATATTCATATGATTGTAATATTCATATATTTATAGTATAACATAGTTTTTTTTCTAATTTTCTTCAAATATTTTCTGACAATATCCTTTTATACTGTTTTTTCATATCTACACAATTAAATATTTTACTTCTTTACATTTTATATCGTAAATATTGTTTTCAATTCAAGACTAAAGATCACGATAGACATTAGCATGGTTTTTAATTGCATATTATGGTACAAATGATTGTTAGAAATCCAATGAGAACTTTCAGTCTTACTGAAATATTAATGGCACTTGTAATCATGTGTTTTGTTGATTTAGAAATGTATAATCCTATGAATAATAATACATAGCTTCAAAAATCAATCATTTATATTAAAACTCAAATTTATTTTTTATATTTAATTTTTTTAATACATAACATTCATTTAATTTACATTTATAATATTTTTTGTCATGTATTTAAAAAATATTTACTTTTTGTGAGGAAACTAAATAAATTTTTTCAGTCCATTACCATTTTATTATGGTCTTTGATTTCTCCATGATTTATTTAACAATGACAGAATTTATTCCCTGTTCACATTATCGATCTATTGTTATCCAACATTATCCAATATTAACACTGATATCTTCCTTGAAGGTTTATCAAATATATAAACTACGTGTTTCTACTTCTAGATTAGAAACGGTTTCAATACAAGTCTGAAAACCTTTTGAACAAGCAAGGAAATTAAGCTGTTGTAAGACACATGTATCTGCTACTTGTTTACTTTCCAGAAGTGTCGTATAGATAGATTGTTGTATACTTATTTGCTACAAGATGAAATCCTAAAAAAATGGAAGAGGTAACATTACAAACTGACATAATATTTTCAATTTCTATGAATATTTGAAGTTTTTAAAAATTTCCTATCGTAATATCTCCGGTACATTAAGATAGATTGTTGATACAGGGTATTATAGAGGAAATTTACTCTATATTTTATACATATTTTGCAATCTCCCTTCACGGATTTATTCACTGTTATTTTCAATTTTAATGAATATAATTTTTTTGAGAATAAAAATTAAAATATTTTTACACACCTTTTTATACGCAGATGAAATACTAATCCCTTATTTTATCGTGATTAAATGATTTATTATTTTTCTCATAGAATACATTCACCTTATTATAGAAACTACAATAATCCCAAAGTATTGAAGAAAATATCCAATGTAGTTTGGGAAAAAATTGCTTATCAATATTTATGACATCGACAATTGAAGCTATTTCAGTATCTCATAAAAAAAATATTTTTACTCTCGTTCGTATTTAATCAAAGGAAAATTTAAATATTGTCAACATATGAGAACAATCCAAATTAAAATAAATTTTAAAAATATATTTCTAATAATTATTTTTTAACTTTATATATACAATATAAAAAATTACGTGCATATTCATAAAATGTGTGATATATAAATTATATAAACAGTATGAAAATATATCCTTCTATAGCCTAACATTAACCACAACGCATATAATCATTTGAGCAAATATTTGACCAAAATTAGTTGGGATTCGATACTTTTTTGAGAGACTCGAAACGTTGTTAATTTAAATATTTACTTTCAATATGAAGTACATGTTTCAGTTTTCAGACAAAATAACTGTTAAGAAAAGATGCGGTGAAAAGAGAAAGATTACAGAAGAAGCTTTAAAAAAAGGGAGAAATGAAAGTAATTATGTACATTATGGAATTCTGTTTATCCATTGTTAAAGTAGATAAAAGAATCCTTGTTATTTTCACTGAAATGTATAATAAAGTATCCGAAATACAGGTTGTCTTAAATTTTGATGTCACTTCATTTATTTAATATTTGTTAACTGATTATCAATGTTTCTGAAATTTCAGTTGAAAGAATGAGTCAATTTGCAGTGTAACACATTTAATGAAAAACTAAAGATTTCTGTTCTACAGTTTTTTTTATGAAAAAATCTTTTTTATGTTTTTAAATATTTTATGCCATGAAATATTTTCTCATTTTTAAGATTGTATAGAGACAAGATATTTCATCTTGCTCTAGTTTTATGGGATCATCTGGTCTAGATGCATAGATCTATGCATTTCAATACATGGCGTCAAATTTACAATTTTATATAATATAATATGTGCTATATTATTCATAAAAACGTACTCTTATTTATACGAATAATTTGATGAATTTAAGATTCCTCCGTTTTAAATACCTGAAATCAGAAACAGGTTAGGGAATCTTTTCTACTAAATTTATTAATTCATGATGATTTATTCTATAAATTAAATAATCAAATTCTCTACATTTCTTTCCATTTTGAATATTTTACTAATATATTATGAATACTGATGTAAAATAGTTAAACTAGAGATTTGCCATTATAAGTAGATATACTAAAAAAATGTAGATATTTTATTTTTTTAAGATGTTTTATATTCAAAAGTCAAGTTTTACTAAAACCTGAGTAAGACAAACAAAACATAGCAATTACTTCAATTATATTGACTATTGCAATTGAATTGTAACTATGATTTGGTAACTGGATGATCAAAACTTTGTATATTTGCTATCAGTTTAAGAAAAATAAATGAAAAGTCATTTTATTTTTCTTTAATTTATACATTGTTGTAAATAACTTAAGACAAGTAATATAATCTTGTGCTTCGCAAAATTCATTTCAATTTAGATTAAAAATATTATTTACTCAATTTTAATAACTCCTTTACTTTACATTTCTCTAAATTTAAAGTGCTTTCAAGGATTTATATTTTTTTCAATTTGAATTTTAAGAAATATTGGAGAAAGCATGACATTATTTACTATTCTCTTTATTGTGTGCAGGAGAAAACTCATTATATTTTTAAATAAATTAATGTGCTCTCCACGAAACAAATAATTTCTTAAACTTTCGCTTGAATGTTTTTTTTTAAATTTAACAAAGCTTTTTCTTTCACAGACCCTTCTGAGCTCATCACACAAAAGAAGTTTATGAAGAAAATTAAAAATGAAGAAAAAACCCGTTTTTTCTCATTTTTAATTGTAAAATATAAACATAGCTTTTCCTTTCTACTTGGAATTTTTTATTGCATTTTTTCTTTCAAAATTATAAACGTGTCTAAAATATTTTTCTCCTGGTAGTAGGTACATTTAGTTATTTTTTTTTTGGCTTCAAAATTAAGTTTTAGTGAGTTTAATTTAAAGAAAAACAAGTTGCTACCTAGACAGTAATAGAGTGTCTTAACTTATTTTTTGTTTAATAACAGAGTATTTTAATGGAACACCCAGTGCAAACAATGTCATTAAGAAAAAAAAGGTCTATAATTATCAAAAAGATTTTGTTTCATACTAGAGTAGGCAAACATTTTATTTTCCTTTTCTTTTGATTTCAAGTTTTCCATAAATGTTACAAAATTTATTACGAAAAACTATATGTTGATTTCCATGAAATAAAAGTATTTTTGAAGCCTGACAGAATTATGTTATTTTGCAAAAAGTGATCTTATTTTTTTCGCAACAGAAGTTTGTTTTCCTTTCAACCCAAAAATTTGGATGAACTTTTATTTTTTTTATATTTTTGTAACAAGTCCAATATTGTACAAATAAATCAGATTACTATATATGTGATTTTGAATTATTCAAAGTTTATAGAAAACAGGTTAAATAAAACACATCATAAGATAATTTAGGTATATTTATATAGAAACCATTTTTAATGACTTTAATTCATGACGTTGATGACATTTAACACATTTGATCCTGGGGCCTGAGCAGCTACCAGGCGCGTCGGTAGGCGGTGGATCACCGAACGTCCTGTAGGAATGACAGGATAGCCTTGAATATAGAATCAGAGGCCGCGAACCAGCTCCCGTAAACCCTGGTGTTATGCGTTCCGTGCCTAGGGCTAATTGGCACCGCGGTATTGGTGTCTTAACGGAGCCTCTAGTTGCCTGGCAAACTTCTAGAGTAATTTGCCTTGCCCAGTATCTCAGGCAATGCTGGGTGGACTTATATTACCTGAGCTTATAAATTGTTATCTTGTGGCTGAAAAGACACAAGAAATAACAAGCCTTTCTGCATCTACAGGTGATGCCTCTGAAAATGACCTTGCTGAAAAAGACAAGTGAACTCAGAGGCTGTCTTGTAAAGGGGCAGTAATGAATCCTTCACTTGAGGTAGAAATGACCTCCAAACTATCTTCTGGTGAAAGTCGGGAAGCTATCCCTAGTATGACTGACTCTCTGACCAGATGGGACTATTTCAGCAAGACCCTATCTGCTGGAAATGTCATACGCAAGAGGAAACGGCAAAGCATATCATTTATGAATGCGAGGCTCTTGCCCTCCCTAGATTAACCTCTTTAGGCATCATCGATACTAGAGAGTTACACCTAGACTCCATTAAAGGGTTATGGGACTTTATTAATAAAGTGGGTGACCCGAGCAACTGGAACTAGGAAACATTGGGTTTGGAGTTAATGGTACAAAATGCTGATAAAAGCAGAGGTGCCCAATGACATACAAACCCAATTCTAAGAAGAAGAAGAAGAACACATTTGATGAGGTAAATATACTTTTTAAAAAAATAAAGGGATTTACAAAAGCTTAATCATATGTTGTTTCAAAGTATTGAAATAAATAGTTTTATAAAATGCATCTCGCTTATTTCAATCCCCAAAATGATTTTGAATTAATTTATTTTATTTGATTTCTTTGAATTCAATTTCTTAACATAAATGGGACGATTTTGTATAAACTTCAAAAATCCTGGTACTTTTAAGGGAATTCTTGAAACATGTATATAAATATGATTTCCGTTTATATTTTAAGATTCTCGTCATTTAATTAAAACCTTTTATAAAAGGCAACCATTATTTAAACAAGGATTATTATTTTTTATTTTTTTTAATTCAATTTCTTCACATAAATGGAACGTATTTTTATTAACTTCAAAGATCCTCGTACTTTTAAGGGAAATCTAGAATAAAATAAATAAATAAGTTCTCTGTTTATTTTAATATTCTTGTCATTTAATTAAAACCTCTATAAAAGGCTACCATTATTTAAACAAGGACCATAATAATTACATTTTCACTTTATTACACTCATGTATAAGAGTATTTTATTATGAAAATGATAAATCATGCATACTCATACTGCTTAACAGATACTTTATTGATTAATTTTCTCTAAGAGCACATTACATTTTTAAATAAAATTAAAATTCATAGTTTAAAATCATGTTAGTTTTAAAAATTAAACGTTTAGTGGTTATTTTTTAAATTTTGTGCAATTATTAGGTTAAATATCTTTTGTATAATTAACAACTATGATTTTGTATTGGTAAAATTGAAATACAATTTGTAACTGGACAGATATATGCATGAAGTTAAATTTGAAATATATATAGAGTGCTAATACTTATAATTTAAATTTCTATTCAACGGCTTTAACATGTTTAATTTTTCTTACTGCAAAAATGTTTTTATATTAACTCAGATATCATCGTATCTTTTAAACTATTTACTAGAAATGTCCACAATTCATAATTTAAAAGATATTTATTAAAAATATATTTCGGGAATTAGGTTCTAATTTATTATAAATACAGATTGTGATGAATATAATTAATTACAAACTGTTTTTACAGTCTCACAACAATAAATAAAACTGAGAAAAACAAAAGGATTTAATGAAATGGTTATCCATTTAAGAAGGAACAAAGACAGAGGGATTTTAATAGTAATTTTACTATGCAAAATGTTTATATTTAGGATGTGCAATTTACTTTTATCAAATATATTTTATGAATTTCTATTGAACTTCAGTACTCTTACACTTTAATAAATAGTTATTTATTAATTCTTTTTTCCTTTAAGATTAGAGGTATTTTCATATAAAATGATGAATTAGTTGAATATGAAATTATTAAAATCAAAGCATGAAAATGAAAAAAAATGGAATTTTTAATTTTGTAGAATTCGTATTATGCAATTATTAAGTTATGTATTATGATTACTCTAAGGCCGAAATAAAATATTCATAAATAAAATACATTACATAGTATCAAAAAGTAATAATTTTTTCAGGTATTAAATTTCAGTATTCAAAAATATCTTTAATAGATTGAGGTATTTCAATGTAAATAACAGTTTATGAAATAAAAAAATCATAATTCTTGTTGTTAAAATATAAAATCATTTAACATTTGCAAAAAATATTTCTGATATCCTATCTTAGGTGGCACCTACATCAATTTTCCAAATATATTCGGAAATAAAAAAGCGGAATTCATTAAATAAAAAATAGCGTTTCATTTTAATACGCATATTAACTTTTTCATATGAGTTAAGGTAGTAATGAAAAGTTATATTGTAGTAGATATTTACATAAATTACTTAAGATTGTCATTTTAATAGTTTTATTATTATATTTTAAACATAATTTTGTTATTTAAGTTTTATTATAAATTTTAGGAATTTTCTATTAATTGCTTGCAATAAAATTTAAAACTTTGAAATCATTAATTTATAATTATAAAATTAGTTTTGCCTTTCCAGATATCACAAAAATAATTTACTTTATTGCAGAGTTAATGAAATTAAGAAAACAAGTTTTCATTACAAATTACTGGAAAAGAAAACAAATAATAAAAATAGATGTAATAAATGTAGGAATTATTATTAAATTGAATATTCCATGTTATATAAATTAAAGATGTTTAATATTTGCTCTATTTAAATCAAATTTCGATTAAATAAGTATAGAACCTGCAAGCTGAAAATGATAAATTTGCTTTACTCTGAACCTCAAAGATTCCTAATTTTTTAATAAATATAGAACTTTTCATTGAAATAAGCATAGTTTTTTCATTGTTAAAATAATATGTAAAATGATATACAAGCCTTATAATTTCATGCTTATTTATTTTTATGTATAAAGTAAAACTTTCTCTCCCCCTCCACATCATAGTCAAAATTGAGGAAGGGGATCCTCTGGTAGCGCCATCTATTGGAAGAGTCTTAGAGCAAAGTTGCACTTACACATTCGTGGTACTCTGATTAAAAGAAAGACGGACCCTTCTGACTTAATTTCACATAGTTGTCGACTGGCGAGCTTTGTGCTTGTCTAAGTGTCATATCAAACAACAATAAAATTTTAGAAAAAATAGTAAAAAAAACAGTCGAGAATAAAAAAAGTATTTCAACAAAAGGAAATACCTAATTTCATTTTTTATATAAAATAGAATATATTAAGGTAGTTAAATATTTCAAAGATCTGATTATATAAAATATTAAATCTTACAATTACTATTAAGAGAATCAAAATATGTAAAACAACTGCAAATGCAATTAAAATTTTTAAATTAAAGACATTTCGCAAGAAAATATTCAAATTAAAAACATGTTTTTTCACGTTACTGATTATTATTAAAAAAACTATTAAATAATATTTTTAAACTTAATTATTATACAAATATTGAAATGGAAGATTAATGAAAAACTAATTCCTTTATTATTATTTTTTATTAGAGTTGTTGAAAATGTATTTACTATTATTAGAAGCATTGGTGAAATATATTTTATTGTAAAGGTAAAAAATAACTTAGCTAAGGTAAATTGCTAAAAGGAAGAAAAAATACAGCATATTTTACAGGTTACAAATTAATCCTTCGCAAGATGGTGATGGTATTAGTCGAAAGAAATAAAAGCAACAGTAACTTTTCTGTTTTGTGACGTGTTTAGTCGTGGTAAACGACAGAAAACATTACTAAACCTGAAATACCAAGTCAGGAGTAATGCTTAGAGGAAGATATAAAATGAAAATAAAAATTGATACCCCTAAAATAAGTACTATACTAATATTCTTCATCTGAAGCTTGTGTTATATGTATGAATTTTGATTATTTTAAAAATTAATATTAAATTACAAATTATGTCACACATTTTATTTAGTGTCCATGCGTTATAAATTAAATAAAGTTGAAATAATTTTATTTTTAAACTACACTGCAAGATTTACGTTTCACCTATTAAAAATTAAAGGGCTAGTACAAAAATCAAATAATGATATTTTTGATCTCGCTTTTTCATGAATTAAGTACTCCATTATTGCAATTTAATATAAACAATTTTTAAAAAGTAATCTTTTTTACTAATTTCCCTTTATTTAACTTTTTAAAACTATTTTAAGAAGTTTTTTAGGCAAATTTTAATAATAGAATTGTTTCTTCAAAATTTTTATATTTTATATAAGATCAAATTTATTCTCAAATTATACCGTGTATTATTTATTTATCCCTAGTGTGGTATTACGCAATGCCTGAAAAGTTAATTTTTAAATTCGCTTTGGTATTTCTTCTAATTAAATTTTCAGGATTAATGTATACCAAAAGGGACAATGTTATTAAAAACAAATGCGCATCATATTTCATTAAGATAAATATTTAAACGTAATTATATTATTTGAATGAAAAACAGGTTGGCATAAGATTTCGCTTAAATTTAATTGTAGTGGAAATCGCACTTGATTATTTTCTTCAAGTCTTCTTCGTACCTACGTGAATTTAACTTCAAATTGAATTTTGTTAGTAATTAATAATTCTACTATTTTTATTATTTTACGTATTTCTTTTACTCCTGTTATTTTTCGTGACATGCGCAAAATTCTTTCAAATGGTTTCTTTTCATTGATAGTTTTTTTCTTGATGTTTTTTTTCTAGTTTTTTTTTTCATTGATGATGTTTCTTTTCATTTCATAGACATATATTTCAATTTAAAAAATGCAAGAGGTTCAATGAATCATTTTTATTTAACTTATATTAATTTAAAAGAATATGCACATACTCTTAATATTTTATTTCATTCTAAATATAGGACTATACATTTATATTAAATATTTATATACTTCAATCTTTACTGTATTTTTTTCCCAAAAAACTTATAAAAGAAAGTAGTTTCAATTCAGAAACTCAATAATAATTGCATAAATAATACAAGAAAAATAAAAGTAATTTAATTAGAAAACCATATACACTGTATAATTTGCAGTAAGTAGTGATGATAACATTAAAAAGGGGCATGAATCTAACTTTAAAAACAGAAATATTATTTTAAAAGCAAATTATTAAATAAATATTAAAGTGTAATTTATTTAATTTATATTCATTTAATTAGAATATAATTCAATTTATTCCAAGTTTTAAAAATAATCATAAATAATTTGTTAGATTAATTAAGTTAAAATAACTGCTTTCCTCTCTCTTATAATTAATGTTATTATTTTATTTCTTTGAAAGAAGATTATGCCGATGGATGGTTAGATGACTCCTGAGCTGAAGGTTCTGGGTTCGAATCCCGGTTCAGGCATGGACGTTACTTTCTTTCTCTGTTCTCTCTGTGTTTCTCTATCCTTTCTTCCGTGATGATGTTTGAATGTGGCCCACCCTATAAACGGGTTTGTGGTGGTATGGCGCGGGCAACACTACTCGCCTCCGTGACTTGGTTCACAGGTGCTCGCTGAGTAACGAGTAATGAGTAGCAGTTTCTGGCCTTGTTGTGGCATAGGGTTCGTCCCCCAAGTCCCCTTCGTTGGGAAAAAAACATGATTATGCTTTTTCATCAGGGAACTTTTCACATTTTTCATTGATTTCTCATAAAAGAAAAAATAGCACATGGTAAAATGTACTCGGTCCAACGGAAAAATCTCACTTCTCTAACTAAATAAATAACGCTAAGTATGAAGAAATTTTAAAAAATGAAGACATGAGAAAATAATTAAATATGCTTAATGCCTTTCCAATAATTTCTGATTCTGTAATATAGAATTCCAATTTACGTTACATGCATTTAAGAAAATTCCTTATATTTAATTGGAAATTATTTTTCAAAGAATTTTTCCTATTTTTTTAAAACCAACTTGTAAAATAAATTTAATTAATAGAGATAAATCGTATGGTATGAAGTAAAAATATAATTTAAATTGTAAATTCTTCTTTGTTTTCGAAATATTATTATAAATTTACTTTATATTTCTTTCAACCAACATTAGTTTTTCTCAAATTCCCTAATCTCATAATTAAGGTAGATGCAAATTTTATTTGGAATTTGGTACCAAAAATTTCATACGTTGAATTCAGTATAAATTCATATTAAAGATATTAATATATGTATTAACAAAACTTAGTTAATTTTCCTTTAAATTATATACATTATCATTAACTTAATTAAAAATCACTTAAAATGTCGGAAAATATTTAGGTATCTACAAGGCAGCTTTTATTTCTGAGTATTTTAGTATTTTTTTTATTTACCAAATTTAATTTAAAATTATTTTATTTTGACAATTTATTTTAAAATTATTTTTAAACTTAGATCTTATTGTAAAAACGTTAAATATTATGCGTTAAATATTCTAAAATAACAAAATAGGCTTTAAACTCCTAACTATGCAAATAGGCTTTACATTTGTTAATTTTATAAACTGTTACTTATTTCATGTATTTTTAGCTTATAAAAATGTATATTTAAATATATATATATATATATATATATATATATATATATATATATATATATATATATATATATATATATATATATATATATATATGTATATATATATATATATATATATATATATATATATATATCATATTTATACATATATACATATATATATATATACATATATACATATTTATACATATATATATATATATATGTATATAAATATGTATATATGTATATATATATATGTATATATATGTATATATACATATATATATATATACATATTTATATATATATATATATATATATATATAAATATATATATATATATATATATATATATATATATATATATATATATATATATATATATATATATATATATATATATATATATATATATATATATATATATATATATATATATATATATATATATGTATATATGTGTGTGTGTGTGAACGGAATAAGAAGTCAGATAGCATTATTTCAAAATGAAAAAAGTATAATATCTAAATATATTTTATTAAAATCACTAAACAAGGAAATATTACTAGACAAGTATTTTACTTTCGAAATGATAAGTGAATAATTTTTCAAAACACATGAACCATGAGAAATCTCAATTCAGAATTTACAGCAATAATGACAATTATATGCCTGGGATTTGCTCGAATAAAAATAGAATAGCTTGCAAAGGTGCATGTTCCCATGCAACTTCAACACGATTTTATACTCCATCAATCGTAGTGATTAGCGGATGATAATATAACAACTACCCCGCAACCATTGATCAGACACATTTTAATGGTTAAAACATTCAAAGAATATGAAGACAAGGGTAGAGCACTTGGACATTTCGTGTATCAAGAAAGATTTGTATATAAATGAAATTAGTGCTCGGGCTTATCATATGAAAAGAGAAATAAATTTCAGTTTGTAATAAAGATTAAAGGCAAGGTGCTTAGCATAAAGTTAGGAAATACCAATCGTTTTAAAAACCTTCTGTATGAAAACCAAACATAAACCAGGTGTATATCCAAAATCCTCATTCCATCAATTTAAGTAATAGATTAATATGAGGTTATCGAGAACATGTGCTAACAATATATGTTCTTCTCAATATCGTCACACATGCAGCTAAAATTTTTAATACTGTTAACAGAACAAGAAATTTTAGGAAGACAAGAGATCACACTGTTATTGCATTTAGTTGATCACATAATTAAATGTAATCAAAGTCATGGTAAGTTACGGTTTGAAGAGCTGGCAAAATAGCCCACTGGAAACATCATCAAACTTTTTATTTAGCCATTGGATTTCCTGAAGGTGAACTCATGATTGGAAGTCTTAACAGGGTAGTGATTAATTAATATCACGTAGGCAACATATCTGTCTTGTCAGAATTAGTAATGCGGATCGCCAATGTTCCCTATGACAATCCTGAATTTTTTTATTTCGTATTTTGTAGACAAGCATTAGATCTCTAATTGCAAGACAAGCAGTATTATTATACGGTAACTATTTTCGATTTCAACATCTGTCAACTTCAGCAAGATGCTGATTTTTTTTTCTTACTTTGACAGTAGTTGAAATTGACTTTTTGCTTTTATTTCCTACATAGAAATAAAACATTTTTACTTGTTATTGAGAAATATAATTCTTATTTATATACTTATGTAATAAACAGAGATTTAGACTTCGTACATAAAGGTCCATAAAGAATCCTTCACTTGCAAAAGTACAGAAGCAAACTTTTCAGGAAAATAATGCTGCACAGTTTTTTTTTATTTCTATATAACCACATTTTTTGTGTCACAAACACTGTCTTATGAATGTTTCAATTATAGTGGTCAGCATTGTATTACATAAATATTTATGAAAATATAAAAGTTTTAGAGTTAAATGTAATGGCGAGTTAATTCTAATTCAGTATAGTGAAAGTTACCTAGCAGAAAAATATTTTCTTGCAAAAAATAGATTGTGATGGGAAATTTTGTTATGAACAGTATTGATACAAGTATTTTATAAGACGTTTTAGACTTACAAGTAATCTTTATTATTTTTAAATTTCTATTTCATAAATGTAAAAAATTCATAATGAATTACAAATGATTTTCTTAAAATTTAATAAATAAAGCGTTATGCTAATTAAGAATTTTTTCAACTTAAATTTTTAAACTTTTTCACATTTTATGTATTAATATATTTTTACTTACTTAAAAAAGTACATATTTAAAAATTTTCTTTAATTATTGTACAAATTATTTAAATTACATTTTCTGACAGATAAGTGAAAATATTCTTTTGATAAGTCCATCGTTAATATGCTCATTAAAATTTAACAAAGAAATAATAAAAACTAAATTAGAATTCTTCATATTTTTCTTAAAATTCAAGTATGAAAAAATAATAAAATTGTTTCATTTTTCCGTTACTTTTTGAAAATAGCATTATTTGCAAAAAATAGCATTATTTTGCCTCAAAACATTCAGAACATTTTCATATTAGTTAATCAATGTGTTCAAGTTTTTTTAAAATAACAAATTGTTGATTTGCAAATAAATATACAGAGCTTTTCTTAAACAAATTACGAGTCCTTTAGTGAAATAAAAAAATTATCGCTTCAAATAGGTTAGATATCACTTTTTATAAATTAAAATATTAAAAAGAGCTAGAATTTACCATTTTATTATTTCCAAAGTCACTAGAAGCTTTTATCAAAAAATAACTTGTAAATACAATTTATGAAATACAAATAAAATGAAGTAATATAAATTAATTTTTTTATTTATTGGAGTAAAAAATATTAAAACAATTTGATTTTCAAAAGTAATAAAACTTTATAATAACATTTCTATTTCCAAAACATACAAATCTATTATAAATTTTAATTTTTTTTATAAATATATGTATGGTACATGCATAATATTTTTAAAACGTGATATGAAAGGATAGTCATTTAAAATATATAAAAATTTAAATGTCATTTTACACTCAGATCTTTTACATTTTAACTTTTGCACACCATTTAAAAAGAAATGAATTACGGCACATTTATGAAACAATTCGATCATTGCTTAATTTTATATTTAATATCATTACAATTGATATGAGAAATGTTATATTTACGTGAATATCTATATAGATTCAAATTAACAGGCGTTTCCTCAGGTTAGAAGCATTGCATTTAAGGGCTATGTCCCCTTAGTATTATTAGAGATTAGTTTTGAATATTTAAAATAATCGCCACTATTGGATTTTATGAACTCAACGTGTTGATTTTTCTGTAAATCGAGGATATGTGGAACCCTTTTTATCAATAAACTTTATTGATTTTCTAAAAGTGGTAATCTGCATGTTAAAAAACAAAATTCAAGTAAAAAATTCTTATTCAAGAACTAACTTTCCTATTGAATGAATGGAAATTTCATTAGTAATTTTAGAATGCTGTTAATTACGATTAAAATATTTAAATTATTTACTAAACTGAGAGGGTTTTAATTTTTTTATGCCTTTTACACCAAAATTTGGTTTATTAACAACTATGCACAGTGGTTAAAATTGACAAGATTATTTTTCATTGAATAAAAAAAAACATGTACATTTTGAAAGCTTTTGTAATTCGTCTCTATTTTGTCTGCTTCCTTCTGAATCCTCATAATATCGGTTCCATGAAGAAACAATAATAAAACTATTATTATTTCATGAAACTGATTTCTTAGTTTTCTCCAAGAAAGAATAATTTACATTGCTATATAGTATAAATTGATTTGCAAAATTTTTAAAGGAAACAATTTTACAAAAAAATGCATTAATGCATTTTTAATTAAGAGTTATCCTTTTTACGAGTTTTGTGTTATCTAAACTTTTGAAATGCATTTGAGTTAGTTCGATGTTAAGATGATAATGATTGATAGGAAATAAAGTATATTTTTAAATAAATAGTTAAATAAAATTTAAAATTACAGAATCTGAGATTCATATATATTTTATTCATAAATATTTGAAAATAATTTTAAAACATTCCGATAGCAATTTTTAGCAATGAGATTAAAAGGCATTGCATTATTTTGTTATTTTCAAAATACTTGAAATGAAAGACAATTTTATATTTTAGGGATGATTAAATTTTCCTTAAAGCAAATAGATGCTTCGTTAGACAAGAAAAACATTTATTTATAATGCAGTTTTACAATTTGATCTCAGACAATTGGAAGCAATATCATTAAATATACAGCAATAAAAGTGTAATGGACCGCTTAATGCTTAAACTTCTCTGCCACTTTAGTGTAGTTAGACAAAAATCTATTTTTTAAGGCACTGGTACTCATTTTCTTCTTATTTTTACTTAGACACATTTTTTGGAAACTCATAAGCCACTTTAAGCAAATCCCCTACTTAAATTTCAGCGTTTCGTGCAGAAGTTTTCTTCTCCTGTACGTAAATTACGAAGACAAATGGAGCAAAAATAATTTGCATTTTGTACTTACTCAGGATTGCATTTTTTACTTGTCCACTTTGTTGCGTTTTTTCATCACAGTGGGTGAGAATACTTGAAATGTTTACGGAAAAGGAAAAATTTGCATTGCATTTTGTCAGTTCGTTCTTCTTATTAATGTAAGCAATTTTGTGTTTCTAAACTTTCAGCTTCGTTTCATTTGAAAATAAATAGCTTAACAAAAGTTGAATGATTAGATCAAGATAATATAAAATTATGCGCAAGAATGTATTCGTCTTTGAACACTACTTTGAAATTAATATTTATGCAGCTTACATATTTAAAAATAATATCATTAGGATATTACAAATAATGATTATGTATTTTTAGATCGACATTTATTTTTACAGTTACTTTTATCTCGCAAACATTATCGAATTAAATTACCAAATAATTATAGAATTTAATTACCTCTAATCCTCTTAAATCATTTCCATATTAATGTTTTCTCTAAATTTGTTGTAACAATTAAAAAATACTCCTACAGAGAAAAATTTCACAAATATAAATATCGCAAATATAAATTTTCTTGAGTAGTTATTTTCTGCATTTTCAACAGATACCGAAAAATTTGAATGACAGGAAGCCAAAAAAATCTGAATTTAATATGTGGTTATTATTAGCACAATAATGTGTTTCTTTCTATAATTATATATATATATATATATATATATATATATATATATATATATATATATATATATATATATATATATATATATATATATATATATATATATATATATATATATATATATATATATATATATATATATATGCTTGTATGTATGTATGTATATATATATATATATATATATATATATATATATATATATATATATATATATATTTATTTATATATAATATGGTTAGCTAATATTTTAATATATGTGTGTTATCTTTCTCATATTATAAATATTTTACTAAAGATATTGATATTTAGTTTACTATTTATTTATTCTGGTAAATCTAAAAAATAATTTTTGAAGCAACTCTAAAAGTTAATTTTTTTAAAATTAACAAGTACATTAAAAATCAAAATTGTGTAAAATGGAGAAAATGTAAGCAATAATTTCAGTTTAAAATGCCATTTTTATGTATGCCATAAAATATTTTAGTCATTTTAATGAAGTAAGTTAAAAAATATGCATTTATGGAAATATTAGTTAATAATACTAAAATACAGGAATACTTCATGCTTAAAAATGCAATTGATATGGGAAAAATAAATAAAATATAGAAGCGAAAATTTGAATAAAATGCTTTATTCTATTAAATGTATCGTAAATACATTTTATATTATCTGTATTGCGCCAGTAGTAAATTTTTCAAATATACGTATAATCTAAAATTAGCTTAGTGGTAAAAAAATCAGTAAACATTTGCTTGGACCTAAACCTTATATTTTGCTCGCGCGTGCACACACGCACATATTGTGTGTGTATGTTTGTTACTTAAAAATACGGTAAAAATGATTATTCCGGTAACTATGTATATTAAACGGGGATGACTTATAATGATCACTTAATTTAAAAATGTGATAAATCATTAAAATAATCATCATATTTACCGGTAAATATATATATAATTCCCAACTTGTTATGCGGAAAGTAGTGAGTTTGATTTATTTTGTATAAAAATGATATTTTATCTTGAAAATATAAAAATATTTTAAGTGATATTAAGCATTTTCTACATGAAAAATTGAAGAAGATCATAACGCGGCTTAGAATAAAACATACAGTAATGTTTAAATTTAAAAATTTGTACAAAAGTGGCTCTTCTATATGTTTATTTCAGGAGATACTTTAAGACAGATGTTTTAAATAAAAGAAAGTGTTCCATTTAATTTCTGATTTTTTAAATTTTCTGAATAAACATTTTATTTTTAAGAAAATTTCCTTTATGACATAATATTATAAATATTTCCCTGCATTTTATTAATGTAATTACTATCTGGTTTTAAACTATATCTAGATGTTTCGAACTATTTTAGATGTTTAATACTGAATTATTTATCTTTTTTAAAGTTTATTTTAACAATAATAAGGAAAACTAG
>JAJQOW010000984.1:0-12500 GCA_037975125.1 Latrodectus hesperus | reverse complement strand
TTTTAAGTGATTAAATTATTGTTTCTATAAAATACTTTTGCTTGAATTTATTAAAGTAACTTATACATGATTTAAAAATATTTCAAATCATTTATTTTAATAACACTAATATTTTCTTTTTAATAATTAATAATGTTTTGCAACTATTTTCTATTTTAAGATAACGTGAATACTTCCAACTTGTTTCAAAAATAGATGTTGCTCCAGACACATCCAAAAATATAATATTTATTCTGAGAATATTTATGAACAACGCATTTTAGAGAAAAGCACAATCTTTCAGAATTTATAAGCGTTTTTGGCAGTCGAACATTTACAAGGATTGAAAGCTGGAACATACTCAAGAAACATTCTTCTGTTGTGATAAAAATGATAAAAAAACACAAATTCTCTTTTGAAAACAATTGTACTCAACATCTCTGCTTAAATTTGACACAAAAAACATTCTTCAGGATAAAATAGCTGTAATATTGTATGGGATTATAAGATCTTTTTCAGATTTATCAAATGTGCGTTTTGAAGTTTTCCGTAGTTTAAACGCATTTGCTTAGAAGGATAAATTAAATTTTAAGATTTTGCTTATTAACTATTGGAATTCCGTTATTTACGTCATAATATCCCACATTATTTTACAATTAATGCACTCTGTAGCAATAAATATGTATCTGTACAATTCATTAAAAATAGATGGTAAAATTTTATAAGTTTTCATATTATATGGATCCTGATTTCAAAATTAGTATCTAAGGTTGTATAGTTCTTGCAATTGTATAGCTCTTGTTTCTAAAAGTATTTTAATTATTTCCTAAATATTACACTTTTATTTTTAATTTCTTATTTTTATAAAACAAAGTTAGATTGTTATAAATCAAAATAAAAATTATAATTGAAAAATGAGAACAATATTTTAGTCTACAGAATTTTTTTACTATGCATGTTATCAATGCTTCTTTGGATGATGCTCATTTAATTGTACTCAGCATCTCAATTTCTATTATCATAACAATTATGAAAAATGTTTAATATCTTAAACTTGGTGGTCTGTAATACATATATATATATATATATATATATATATATATATATATATATATATATATATATATATATATATATATATATATATATATATATATATATATATATATATATATATATATATATATATATATATATATATATATAGTATGTATATATACATATATATACTAGTTAAACAATAATATAATCAGCCATTTGATATATCGTAACGTTGAATGATTAAATTTTTTCGTTATAGTTACCATTTTCCGCGAGTTTTTAAGCAGAACAACACTTAAAATAAATATTCTGATCCTATACAATCATTCAACAGCAAAGTGAGATATTAATCCATAAGTTGTGTTAAATAAAACACAGTTCTGATATTGACTGTAAATTATAAATTACGTGTGTGAATGAAAATGTGCATTTGTTGTGTCAGCGAATAAGAGAGAGAATTAAAATTGTTATCCTTCCTCATTCTTTGTTTTATCCTTTTGAACCTATATTCACCTTTCATTTCACAAATATTTACAGTAAATTAAAAAGCGAGGTAAGATATTAAAAAATTTTATTGTTATTAGTGTGCCATTTTTAGTGTAAAAGTCAAAATGCATAGACATATCCAATCCGATCATTTTAAAAGCACCTAAAAATGGATATATTTAGAATATAAATAAGATAAACTATAATTTGAAAATAGGTGATACAAATGAGATCGATAGTAAATAAAACAAAAGCTTGCAAAACAAAAATAAATTTCATAGGATTCACGTCTTTAAGTTTGTTTTATAAAAACGTCTCACGTCTCATAGGATTCACGATCTCATTTGCTTCACAACTTTCAAGCTTCGCTTGACCTTCTACCAATTTAAAATACACGCATTTTAAATCTTATGCATAATCTGCATAATTTTTTTTAAAAAAACTATATATATATGTGTGTGTGTGTGTGTGTGTGTATTATTTTATTAAAATGCAATTACATTATCGAAAAATATCATCCAAATAATTAAAGACATTAAAATAATAGAATGAATCAAGTATATGCTGTTGGTATATAATTTTATTTTATATATATTTTTATTTCATAATATATTAAATGAATTTCTGCAGTATTAAAAATTTATATATCCTATTGCAAAACATCTCCAAATCACTCTGAAATTTTCTACTGCATTTAAACTGAGCGAGACATATATTCGAAAAAAGAGGAAAAGAAAACATAATGATATGGAAATAGTAAAGTAAAATGCATTGTATTGATGGGCACATGTAACTTTAATTTTGTTTCCTATATGCCAAATAAATTTACAAATAAAGTGAAACGAATGAGTTGCTTTCAGCATAATAAAGAAATTTTTGCATTTTTGTGTTCTAATGTTCATTTTTTGTGCTTTAATGATGTTGAAATGCTTTTATGTTCATACTTATTCTATTCAAAGGAATAAAATTACATCTATCCAGTATAATGAAATGTCTCTTCAAATTTTAAGTAATAAAAGTATGACTTTTTATGATAATATCAATAACAATAGATATTCATCAGAAACTATCATATACATTGACTGCGACGGCATATCTTATCTTCGGTAATATTATCTTTGAAAAATTGCATGGTATCAGAATTTAGATACCCTATGCATAATATTAAAATTACTGACATTAAATGGAGATAAATGATACTGGTTTTGATTCAGATGAGTTCCATTCTATTTACTCAAAATATTTTGGGAAAATTTAACTAATTTGGGAGAATATTAGGTTTTTTGTTGCTGTCTACTGCCAACTATGTGGCAATATGGGGTGCGTTGCTTCACTTTTTCAACTGAACCGTAATTTGGTGTGGAGTCCTCAGTACACACATGCCATAGGTACTATTTTTTAAAGGGAAAGCAACCATGCATACAAAAAGAAAGGACAAAGACAGGAGAGAGAAAAAGTACATCAATGCCGAACCGGGATTCGAACCTAGGTTAGACACACTGACCCCTAGACAGGGTAAGAAGCATCCAGTCTTTTAAACTTTACGTTTATTTAAAGAATTCACGTCTTATTATTATTCTGTCGTCAATTATTATTCTGGTGTTACAAAAATTTAGTTTTAAAATACAATTTTCACAACCAAAATAAATTTGTATTTTGAGTTTATCTCTAAAGGGAATGCATTTTAATAATGACTATAAGTTCTTAGATTCTGCTGGTTTGGTCCCAGGTTCTTCCTTAGAGGTTGTAAAGTGGAGTTTTGAAGTTTGTTGCGTAAGGATTTGATAGCATTTGCTAATTCAGGTATGTTCTGCTCCTATAGGTCTTTTAAATTTTGCAAGAGCTTTTTCGATGTTGGGTCAGTGTTTTCGATAGAGGGTGTTGGTTGAGGAGTTGCGAATTTAAATTCCTCTTGTAGGTTTTTTATGAGAGTGAGGGCTTTATCGCAATTCTTATTCGGGAAAATGAATCTGCCCTTATTTTTTAATTCGAAGATTTTCTTTAGGGTTTGCAAACATTGCAAGTGGTGTTGCATCCTTAACTTTTTGTTTTTTCCTTCTTTTTTCAATTTGTGATTGTGACTTTACTACCGTTGGGTGCAAAATAAGCTCTTCATTATGAGAGTTAAGATTATCAATAGTGCCAAGGTCTGAATCTAAACCATTTAAGTCCAGGTTTTCTGGATCATTTGTGTAGGTATGTTTCATGGGTGAATTCAATTCAGACAGTAAAATTTGCGTGTTCAGTTCGGAAAATTTTGAAATCTAATTTAACCAATAGGTTTATTGTTAAGAAAAATAATACTTAATGATGAGAATTTACTATTTATGAAAAAAACACTATAAATGTAAAAACTGGCAATAGATATAGCGGAAGTGACCCAAATGCCATGACCACGCCGTCCCGTGCATCAATCCGCACATCCGACGCACAGACTAAATAAGGCAAATTCCTCTGATTTAATGTAATAAAAAATAAGTAAAATAATAATACATAGAAAGAATATAAAAACAGACTTCGTCATAATAAAAACCCCATTGGACTGTTTTAGCAGAAAGTCCCATCAGTGTAACCCTATTGATGGTGTTGCGCTAAAATTTTTAATAGTCATTGATTATTAATCAAGGAAAAAAAATATAAAGTATAATCCTGAATCAATAGGAGGGAGTCTATCAGATAAGCATAACGCTAAAAATCGCATATCTGTATCTTAATTTGAGCTAATATATATATTTGTTTATTATTTTCTTTTCTTTCTTTTTTTTAAATGGTAAGAAATTATATATAACATAAACATCTAACTCAATGAGACATGGACCAATTTGAATTGCTCTACAATTGGGGTAAAATTTCACACATGTAATCCCATAGTCTTCTACTCACTACTATGTACTGCAATTCAACTACATTTAATTCCCAAGCTCATATGAATTACTATAGCAACATTTTTTGGCACATACTCTATTGTGGATACGGTAGTCACCTGCCCTATCCACAACTGAATTAAAATATTGGGTTGCTCGGAAAGTAATTTCGTTTTTTTGTGGAAATGAAAGACAGTTTTCGTATAATAAACAAATACTTTATTAAATTATATATTGCCATCTTTCTGGTAGTAGTATTATTCCACGCTCATAAAATTTTTGGTCTTTGCTGGCAAAAAACTGATCAAGATGGTTTTTAACCACCTCATTTGAGGAGAAGGTTTTACAGTCTAAAACACTTTGGAGTGACCGGAATAAATAATAATCCGAAGGAGAAATATGGTGGGTGTGGCATTGTATCCCATTCAAGCTGTAAAAGCTTTTGGCGAGTGACCAAACTTGTATGAGGTCTCGCGCTGTTTTGGTTAAACACTACACCTTTCCTGTTGATTAGTTCTGGCCTTTTCTGTTGAAGTGCATCATTCAGTTTGTCCAGCTGATGACAGTAGACTTCCGAATTAATCATTGTGTTATCCGGTAAAAGCTAAAAAAAGCGATTCCTTTAAAATTCCACCAAAAGACAGCATCACCTTTTTTGAAGAATATCGGCTTTGGAAATGGTTTCAGCCTGTTCATCTTTTTTGTATATGACCTCTTTTGTTTGACGATGTTGTATACAACCCATTTTTCGTCTCCAGTGATAATGCGCTTCAAAAACGGATCATTTTCGTAACGTTTGAGAAGCGAATCGCAGACGTCAATGCGGCGACACAGATTTCTCTCTGTGAGAACTTGGGGAACCCATACATCGAGATTTGAGGATAATCCCAGGCATTTCAAGTGGCCATAAACTGTTGTTATTCACCGGTTCGTATCAACTAATGCCTTTATCGCGTCTTTATCAGCTTTAACCGGCCTTCCCAAACGTAGTGAATCTTCGACATCAAAATTGCCGGATCGAAATTTACCAAACCAGTTCTGGCACTGGGGTTCCTGTCGACACACCTTCTCCATACACATCGGTCAATTTCTTTGTGGCTTGAACAGCATTTGTACCCTTTCTGTAGCAAAAAAGTAAAATATATCGAAAATGCTGCCTATCGCTCTCCATATTTAAAAGGGCACCAACCAAAAACTACTGCGTAGAAGCAATTGGAATTTTTCACACACAAGCCTTGCTATATGAGCCCTGAAAGCTTGTAATAATTATACGGTTTAAGTGTGAAGTTGTGGGTGAAAAAATACAATTAAATCTTCTGTCGGGAAAAAATGAAATTACTTTCCGAACAACCCAATAAATATATGTAAGCAACAATCAGTATTAGCTAACAGCATTGCTTTCAATACAATGAAATAATTCTAATATTTTCCTTAAATTTATTGATTTTACCTTTATCCAAAGTCACTAGAAATGACACAATGAATAGAGAAACAAGTGCTTGTGATATCCAATATTTCTTTTTTGTCTACCTTATTCTCTTCTTCTTTATACAATTATTTCTGATAATTATCACTCATCAAAAATATTGCATTGGTTTCTTACATGCGCTTGAAATAACTTACTTTTCTAGGCTAAAGGAGACGACAGAAGAATACATTGAAAACCTATATAAAATATTACAACCTTATTTTTCTTTTTTTAGAGTAAATAGAAGGATTGTTTTTTCTACTATAATATTGATTGGAACACAATTTACCTGAATTCCGAAAAAAAACATTTTCTATGTTTTTTAAAGAATTTTAAGGTGAATATACTAAATGTATGAAAAAAAGAAACACATTTCTTAAACAAGGCTTTATTCTACGAAGTTATTAGTTATATAATCACCAGTCTAACAGAAGTATGTCTGTTAGGATTCAATATTAAATTGCTACAGAAATCTGTAACCTGTAAACTATTTTCTAATTACACACATTATACACACAATAGAACAACTATTTAGACATACTTTTTCATTCGAACCGATTTCAATTTTACCTTTAATAATGCATAAGTGTTAACAAAACATAGCGTTCTAGAAGAAATTTAGTATTCGTTTACTATAATTACCTTTGAAATCTATAGAGGTAAGGGGATAAAAGAGATTATCACAAATGTGTGTGGAATATAACGCATGGGATATCGCACTGTATTCGAAGCCCATCTCAGAAGCTGATATTTTAATGCTTTGATACCTTTTACACTTTTTAGCAATATGTTTATACTTTCGCATATTTGTTTATAAGTATATGTTTTGTTCCCAGTAAGGTTTTGTGAACAAAATGTGATTGTTTATTGGCAAATATTCTAAAGTCAATCTTTAAAATTGGCGTACATTCTTGATGTAATTCTACTAAAGGATGCAAGCAAAATATATGAAATAATAGGGCCTTTCAAGTACGTTGAAACGTGCACTGAACTTTCTCATATACGCAGAATTTAATTTATTTCTTATCTAGAATTGACGATGTTCCAATGGGAAGAACCACATTCATGATAGTACACTCGATTTTTAAAAATCTACTACAATAATTTTGGTACTTCTGTTTTCGTTCGGAATATTATTTTAGGAAGTATGTTCAGTGTTTCTGGATTGACTGATTCATCACAGGTGCATTTGGATCATTATGAATGGAGAAACTACCTTCTGGGAAGTAATATGCTGTGATTATGAGAATGACTTGCAGCTTTCAGATGCTAAGTTATTTGCTACACATTTAATTTTCTAGTTATACATCTGTTAAATAATTCAGTGATGATTCAGAAGACGAACTTATTTCCGTTGAGTGATATCAGTTTATTAGCTTTTTGAAGTATTAACGTTGCTGTTATAACACCAGTAACTTTATAACTATTATTAAATAGAAAGTTTTTTTATTTTTTGTACTTGTATTATGGTGAAGAATACGTCTAATAATAACAGCGTGTACAAATTGATATTAATTGAGTGGACACTTAAGAAATTTATCAGTAAGAAGCTCAGTGAAGATCATGCACCATATATTTTAACTAAACATAATTTCTGTGCAGTGTATTTCAATTACATTAAGTGATGTTTTTAATTAAATATACCACAAAGGCATCTGATATTCCATAGATATTAAAAATATTTCACAGTTTTTCTAAAGTGTATTTACCAATGTCTTTATTTTTAATTTTTTTCTTTAGAAAAACAAATTCTCAGGATTTTTAGAAAAATTCTCAAAATCAAATCTTTCAAAAATTTTATTAAAATTTTATACGAAATTATTAATTTCTCTGCAAGGTGAGATAAATATTTTGAAAAACAAGTTAGATGTGATAGTTTAATGTAGTTCTTAATACTTATGTCCTGAAAGCATTCGCATTAAAATTATAAGAATTGAATGTGTGTTTTTTTTATACAACTAATTGTAAAATAATTGGAAATTAATTATTTCCACATATATTTTATAGTTTGTGTAACAAATTAATTTAAATAAATTAATAATTTAAATTTACAAAATTTGTGATTAAATTTGTTTTTCTCAGAACATGTTTTTCAGTTTTTGTATTTGAAACATTTATATTAATAATAGATTGAAATTAGAAACATACTAATAATTTCATATTTAATAATATACACATACACGTGCGCTCACACACACACACACACACACACATATATATATATACATATATATATACATATATATATATATATATATATATATATATATATATATATATATATATATATATATATATATATATATATATATATATATATATATATATATATATATATATATATATATATATATATATATATATATATATATATATATATATATATATATATATATATATATATATATATATATATATATATATATATATATATATATATATATATATATATATATATATATATATATATATATATATATATATATATATATATATATATATATATATATATATATATATATATATATATATATATATATATAAACTAAAAAGCCTATATTTCAACCAGTTTTAGAAGTCCATTATCAGAATTTTTAGATTAATATTCACAGATAGCAGGAAATACACCGTGTATCCAATAATATAAAATAAGAAAGACTCATTCTGGAAGAAAAACTTTATTTCTTGAGGTTCTTATATTAATATCTTGGAAAGAGCAAGTTTAACTTTTTTCAATCGCCGAAAGAAAAGAAACTCACGCAATAGCTTATCTTTATTATATACATTTCCCATGTTCCATCCCTTCTTAACACTGCATAGAATACTTTGATTGAATTTGTTTGGCAAACTTGCTTGGAACTAATAAGAATTCCTTGGAAATTAGTTTGAGTCATCTAGTTCCTCTTCATATGTGCCCATTTTATTCTCAGTATATTCACTAGTTCTGAATGTTTTTCTATTGAAATTTATTGAACTTCAAAGAACTTTTCTGGAAAGAAATAGAAAAGATTTATTTTGAGTCTTTCCTTTCAAAAATACATTTTAATTCAAAGTAAGTTAGATTTTTTAGAAACAGTTATTTTACAGCTGTCATTTAATAACAATTATCAGTTGTATGCGAAAAATAATTTTTCTGATACTTAAAATATAAAAAGATAAGTTTATGTGTCGAAGGACTAAAAAAGTAAACATTTCAAATTTAAGTTTAGAAATTTAATTTTGAATTTAATTTCACAAAAAAAATCTATTTATTTATAGAAAATACAGGATTTAGGAGGAAATAAAGTTTTCAATACATTAAATTTTGTTTTATCTACAATTATATTAAAAAGATCATTATCTATATAGCAAAACTTCAAACATCAAAACTGAATAGTTTTTATAATTGTTCCGGAAAAATGGATTGCATACCTTGAAAATAACTTAAGTAAATATATGTATGCATTATCGGCATTTATAAATGATAAAAATGTAACTGGTAATTTTCAACTGTAAATAGAAAAATCAAATTTAAATAAAATCCAATGATGAAAACACATTTATTTTACCTAAAGAAGTGCAATTTTTAATGAAAAATTGCTATCATATACATTAATTTAGTTTTTCCAGTTGTTGCTGAATATATTTTATATTTTCTATAACACTAATAATTTTATATTTTAAACAAACTTGCTTCTATTAGATACACGAAATCGCTACTTTTTTCATTTTAAGTGTATCTCTATCTCTCTACTACTGTTTCAGGATAATATATCACTATAAAAAATGGTTTTTAATTTTGTTATGGAGTGTCCGATATTTCTTCACAAAATAAGATTCAGTACAGTGTAAAAAATTAATATTAATACGTCTTTACTTCAAGAATTTCAAAAAGTTTTTAAAATTTATATGCTTATATTTTAAGTCTCTTTCCTTCTTTCTAGGTATTTGCTACGATTTAGGAGTCATTAATTTCATATATTTTAATATTTTTATTGCATATTTTCTGGGTAATTTTCATGTCTAAAATCCCTCTACTATAGCTCATGTATTATGTGCTTCAAGAGAAATTTAAATCACAACATTCAAGTTTATATTTCACATTTATTTATGACTAGAATATTTTGCTTATACACAAGAAGACAACAATTATAAATATATTTCAACTATTTTGTTTAAATTTGACATTGCTGTCTTCTAGTTGATATATATATATATATATATATATATATATATATATATATATATATATATATATATATATATATATATATATATATATATATATATATATATATATTTTATATATATATATATATATATATATTTATATATATATATATATTATATATATATATTTATATATATATTTATATATATATATATTATATATATATATATAGAAATTCACATTCACACTTTGGTCATTATAAATTGTCAATTTCAGAGGATTGATTAAGCAAATGCTAATTAATATTGCTGTTTAACATTTTTTAAGAAATATTAATTAATCTTTAACCATATAGAAGTTTTATGAGATCGGTCATAACATCATTAATTAAAAATATGTGCTGATAAAACATTAGCTGCAGATTTAATAAGAAAATATAAAATTATAAACATAAATTTTATTGAAAAAATGTCATTAATTATTTATTTATAAATGCATCTGGTTCTAATTATTGAAAAAGAACAATTAAATAAATATAACTTAATGTGAAGTATGATAACCGAATATAAAAAAAATGCCATGCCTAATTTCAAAACTTGTATTTTTATTCCATTTTTTTCAGTAAATTATTAATCCCCCGTTATGATTTAGTTACACTTTAATTAATATGAGACTTTATTAATACTGAATATATGATAAACTATGCATATTTATTTTAATGATGTATTTTTTTTAAAATTTAAAAAAAATTAAAAGTTCTGATAAATATAGAATAACCTATAGTTTACTAAAATCTACTGAAAATGCCATATTTAATTTAAAATAGTTTTTTTTATATATTTTCTTTTAATTGTGTTTTTAGAATTAAAACTTCATTGTATTGTATATTTCATAAAGTAAAGAGAAATGATGTTAAATTAGAATTTTCTGTTTTATAGTAAATAAAAAATTAAAAATGTACAGTATAAAATGAATTGCTTGACGACATATACATTTTTATCAACAAAATATTTGACTTTTAAAAAAATGTCTAATATAAATGAAAATTTCTCATTGGATTCAAAAAGTGACAATTTTCTTTATAAGTGAACATTACTTTCTATCTCAAAAAATGTCAAATTTTTGGAAGAAAAACGCATTATCAAATTCTTGGTAGAATATATAAATTATTTAAGTATTTTTCATACAAATAGAATAATTTGCAATTCTAGAATATAATACTTACTTTTAGCAATCTTATAAGAAATCATACAGCGTTTCGATTTCCATAATGTAATTTTTTGAATCTGAGAACTGAATTTTTTCTTTGAAGAATATTTCACAGAATTATTCTGAAACAAGGTTACTACTCCTCAAATAACAGGAGTTATATTTTATTCCGGTATATACCAGTTATAATCTTAACACTTCCAAATTTCACCAGACATCTATATTTTAACCTTAATGATTAAAATATAAATAAGTATTATTCCTAACTATTTTTTCTAGTTAACAAAATATAAAAACTAAATATTACATCCTAAACTAACAATGTAGTAAGAGACACTTTTTTATTTTATTTGGGAAAACAAAAATATCTCCTTGTGCACCAAGGAATACCACACAGGGCCCGAAGGTACAACAAATGTACTACATAACAAATCAACAATAAATCATGAGATGAAAAAAAAATAATGATAAATATAAGAAAATAAAAGAAGGCAGAGAAAAAATAAATGAGATATAAAAGTAATAAAGGAGTTAGATTACAGCATGGATAAATTTTTTAAAAAATACAAAAGTCTCTTCACTAGGTCCGCCAAAATCGGGGGCCATCTGTTACTCAAGTCCTTACGAAGATCGTTCCTTTCTTGTGAAACAGATGGGCATTCAGGAAGAATGTGCGAAGGGTTGTCAATCCCGGAGTTGCACATGCACACATCGCTGTTTTTAATATGGAAACCGTGTAGGTAGCTGCTTAATTTTCCATGTCCAGTGAGGAAGTGAGTAATTTTGAAGTCAGTGTAGAACCAGTGGTTCTTCATTCTGCAGGGAACTGAAGGAAAACCGGCCAACTTGCCTTGTGGTCAGCGTATCTGACTGCGGATAGGGAGGTCGTGGGTTCGAATCCCGTTTCGGGCATGGATGTGCTTTCTTTCTCTATCTATCCTGTCTTTGTCCTTTCCTTGTATGAATGAGGTGTGAATGGTTGCCTACCCTATGGCATGTGTGTACTGAGGAAGTCGGACTCTACACCAAAATATGGTTCAGTTGAAAAAGTGGAGCAGCACACCCCATATTGCCAGCCTAGCTGGCACATGACAAAACCAACAACTGAAGAGAAAAAAAGATTTAGTCCACTTACAATTGGGAGAGGAAACAAAGCTTGAGTTCCATTCTGTGATAATCTTCTTTTTGGTAGTGGTTTTAAAAAAAGACTTGGGGTGACTGGTATTGAGTTTATTTGTAAGTGAAAGAGAAGATTTGGCCAGGAAGTCTGCTCTTTCATTTTTATACAAACCACTAAGGCCCT
>JAJQOW010000983.1:47500-70138 GCA_037975125.1 Latrodectus hesperus | reverse complement strand
TATATATATATATATATATATATATATATATATATATATATATATATATATATATATATATATATAAATATATATATATATATATATATATATATATATATATATATATATATATATATATATATATATATATATATATATAAATATTTATATATATATAAATATTTATATATATATATATATATGTATATATATATATATATATATATATATATATATATATATATATATACATACATACATAGATACATATATATATATATATATATATATATATATATATATATATATATATATATATATATATATACATACATACATAGATACATATATATATATATATATATATATATATATATATATATATATATATATATATATATATATATATATATATATATACATACATACATAGATACATATATATATATATATATATATATATATATACATACATACATAGATACATATATATATATATATATATATATATATATATATATATATATATATATATATATATATATATATATATATATATATATATATATATATATATATATATATTGATGCATTACATGTATAAGTGCATATTAAATGTGAAACAATTCAAGTTTCGTTCTCAAACTCTTATATAGTAATATGTAATTTAATATTAAATAACCGATTAATCATTGTATAACTCATAGTAAATACCTTTACTCTTTTTTGGTGTTTACCTATTTCTTACCAATTAATGTTTAAGTGTAAATATATTTAAAGCCATTAACTTTTAATGAGTGCATAATATTAAATATAAATAATTTAAAATATTATATTCTTCAAGAACTTTTTCATATATTTTACATCAGAATTCTTATCAAAACTTTCTTTCGGAAAATGATTTACATATGTCTTTGGGATTGACTTAATAATTATAAAGTAATTCTTTGAATGCAAAGCTACTGAATAACTAACTTTGTGCATTTACCTCATAAGTTTTTTTAATGAAAATAATCCTTGTGTGCACAAAATTGTTTTTGTAGTTTTAAAGTAAAACGAATAATACTGAACTTCTACCTAATTATTGAGACCATACATAATTATTTCAATCTTAAGAAAATACCGAATTATTTATATTTTAAATTAAAAATTATTTTTTAATTGCTGACCTTATACAGTTTAAAAATTTTATAAATATCAGAAATTGTTAAAATTGTTACATATACATTTAATTTCTATTAACATTTACAAAAGAAATCATGAGAATAAATTTGTCATAGAAAGAAAATTCCATAAAAGCGTTAGCTTAAGATTTTGGAATACTAAAAATTAAAGATTAAATGGATGAAAATGTATAGTGTCATAAAAATATGTTTACCTATTGTGTAAATTATTTTCCTTTTGGCAAATTCATTGACAAATGTATTTTAGAATAATATAGTAAATTTTTGTACGGGTGATGGAATCGTGAAAAATGTTTTTACACACCTAATTAAGTAGTTCGTTATTATAATTTCACTTGATCATATAAAAATATTTTTGTTTTAATTAACTAAATTGTTTTACTGTAGGAATTGTGTGATTTCTTGGTTATAGAAACTTAGAATATTGGATAAAAGGCCATTAAAACAAGAATAAAATTCAAGGGTTTTTTTAAAATATTTATTATAAGTTGGCCAAATTTATGACTTCGCTATTCTGAGATTTATTAAGTCACTATGTTATTCCTCTCTCCTCGGTATGTAATAGTTACTTTTATTCGAATGAATGACAAATTTTTTTCTTTGTAGGAATAAACAAATTCAAGGAATTCCGCAAAAATTGCTAAACAAAAATTCAAATTTTATTCATAATTTGTATTTATTTAAATTTTTTTGCTAAATAAGTCTCTTATTAGGTTTACCTCAGACAATTGCCTTTCTTTCAGGCAGCAAGATTAAAATACATTTGTTTCACATTTGTTCACATCTAACAGTAAATTTGAAGACAAGTTACTTTTGAAGTACATTCATTTGACATATGACTTAGTATAAAATAACCACAAAAAATAACTCTCAAAAGTTTTTGAACAATACATTAACATTCAAAGCGGAAAAGCGAGTGTAATGTACACACAAATCTGATACCCTAGTACCGAAATGATGGTAAGACTGCGTGGTGTTTAGAGTCCCTAAATACGAGGGACTCTACCCCTAGCCCTCGGGGAATGACAGCATCCAACACAGCTGATTCTCTTCCTCCCCTCAGTCAGGCAATTTGCTGGGTCCCCGGGGCCCCTTCGCCTCAAATGATGCGCCCCTTGGGGGTCACTGTCCCCTACTTGTATCCTTGCCTTCTGGGCCAGGAGCGATTTTATGTTCTGCAGACCCTGGTGTTCCGGAAACAAGAGCATCAGGAGTAGGAACTGGGAAAGGAACGTGCTATGGATGAATGGTATTAGTTTTAGGACAATCAGAGCTCTTTGTCCTATCCTCATCTCGATGTTAAATTATCTGTGAAATGAAGGCTAATAATATACTTAGTTTTCTTACCGGATTTAAAGCTCCTGGAAGATATATGTCCTACTGTATTTATTCACGAATCATTATTTCACGGACCAAAACATAAATGTTTAAATCATTGTCATCAATCAATTCTGATCGCATTTTTTTATCCAATTAATTTTAAGCATTTCATTACAGCTTTAAGTTACGAAGTCACTAAAATGTATACGTAGAGATTGACTTATGTGATAAAGGTAAAAATGATTTGAAATTTAATGAAGAAATGAAAGCACAGATTTCTTCCTTTAAATAATTAATAAAATCCAGCGGGTATTTAATTGTAAAGTTTATTTTGTTAATAATTTATTTTTTATTTAATGTTTCAATCCAGAAAAACCTAAGCACAAACTCAATCAATTTTTATTTCGCAAAAAATAGTCTTTAATGTGCTTTTCTGTATTTTCTGAACACTGGGGATATCTAATACAATTTTTCCTTACATATATTCACCATAAGAGATACTTTGATTTTCGTACGTATCTTTTCTTGTACTTGTACTAGAGTATCAGATTTGTCCTGACAAACCAGAACAAGTTGGCAAGTCCTGGTTTCTCTTAAAATATTAACCACATATATCGATGCTTTAACTTACCAGATTATCTCATGTGTCACACGTGGTGCATTAAATTAATTGATTTGAAAATGTGTTCCTAAACACTATCGCATAAATTATGTAATATTTATCATAAATATAAATTATTTATATATTCTTAGTAAAGAAAAACTGCAAGGAGTAACAGAATCAATTATAAAAAATATATGCATTCTGACAAGAACTCTAGTTATCAAATATACGTTATCTTCATACACGCCCATTGACAGCATTTTATAAATCAATCGTCAAAAATAAATTTAAAGTTTGCTTAAAATTAACAGCTTTTATATTTTATTTCATTTCTGTGATTATAAAATCTAAATATTATCAGTAGTCTATTTATTCAGAAGCAAAAACAATTCTTTGTTCTAGAAAAAAAAAGAACCCATTTGGATAACAGGAAAATGAGTTTTTAGATAAAAAGTTGGTGACTTGTTTAAAAAAATCATTTATCTACTGTTGCAATAAGAAACTTAACTTTAATAGATTAATTTAGGATTTGGGTATGAACTAAATCTAGAGACAAATTCAGCTTACTTCTAACCTTTTCCACACACAAATATATTTTAATTTTCCCAACTAGTAATTTGAATTGATTTTAATCAAAACGATATTTAGCAGCCAATATGTTTTCAATTCCTTTTATTCACAATCTCCTTCTGATTATTATTTCCAAGTTAAAAATTGCTATATTTCATTTTTAAATATTTTAGACATATACATACAATATGAACGTTAAGCTTTTGTGCATATTATGATGCTATGTTTATTTTACTATTATAAAATCAACCTAATTCTTTGTTTTATCTAAATTGACTACTAGTAAATTGCTTTAATTTTATTTTAAATTTAAATATTAATAATTTATTTTTAATTTCTAAGTCTCAAATTAAAAATAAATTATTAATATTTAAATTCCTAAGTCTCAAATATTTACCAACAAGAAGTACCATTTCATTAAAAAGATTATTTTAATAATGTTTATATTTTTTGGTAAAAACAGTATATTTCTAAATTTAAAAAATTACACCCATTTCGTTATATCACTGCACAATGACATTCATACTGTGCGCATGTCAATAGTGAATCGCTCATCCACATCGTACGTACAGCAGATTCAGTCTATTATGCATCATTCGGTGTCCAGGCGTACTATTCGGCGTAATTTGAAATTTAGTTGAAAGTCCGCAAACGGCTTATTGTATTGTTTACCCTTGATTCAAAACCACTAGAGTTTGCGTTGCAAATAGTGCAATAAGAACGTAATGGAACGACGTTTCTTTACTGGTGAATACCACTTCTATCTGGAACATGCAGATGGTCAGATTCGAGTCCGGAGACCCAATGGTGAAAGACTTTTCTCTGTGGCGATATGCACCGCCTTATTGGTAAGATAGGATTTGGAATATTAATCCTGATTTGTAGTGGTATTGGATTTCTTTCTCATTCTCGCATTCATACATTGTATGTACACCAAAAACACTCCCACATTTCTGAGGCTTTGTACCTCCCATACCTTCAATGTTTGCCATCAGCTTCCAACAGAATATGATGTGACCACACTTGGCATGCAGTGTTCAAATGCTCTTCATTAGTCATCAGATTGAATTTCTTGATTGGCTTGCTTGTTTTCCCGATCTTCAGCCAATCGCTCACACAATAACTGACCAGCGATATTCATCCATATCTGGCATTAGATCAATTTATTTACCTAAAAACCGCAAGGACTGCTATTCCACCAGGATACATCTGAAGCTTCTTTGATATAACCTGGGTCCATTTTGCAGAGGAGTGTAGTGGTTTCACTAACTGTTGATTTTATCATCATTAACACTTCTCTGTAATTTCAACAGTTTGATCTTTGTATAACGTGTTATCTTCTAAAGTTATATTTATGAAATTTACTTTTTATCAATCAAATCTTAATATGAGATCTCTGATTTTACTTGGTGCAGCATTTTGGATGGCCAGTTGCATAGTTTTCATAATAATATGCAAAAAGCATCAAGCAGTAACTAATCTCACTCATTCTAATTTTTTTGATAAGTTTTTAAAATCTTCGAAAATTATCTTACAAATAACTGCAAAAAAAAACCCGATTTCATTTTTTTTTTTGCCAATTTTTATTTGAAATGTATTTTGTACGATTTTTATTGAAACAATATTTATAATCTATATCCTTTGCATTTATACAGTGACAACGATATAAATTTAAAATAATATGAGGTAAAGGAAATAATAATAGTTTTCAATTATTTCTCATAAGACAATCTAATTGAATTACTGTGTTTACGTTTAAAATTGAAGCACATAATATCATAAATTTTTGAGTGCCCAGAGGAACGAAGATTTTTTAGATAAATTTGTTTCGCTGATGAATTTGGAATATTAATATTTTAAGCATTTGTAACCTTAAAAAATGCAATTAATAAAATTGTTCAAGGAATCCCAGTTTTAGATGAAAGATTAAAACCAGACATTTTTAAGAATGATCAAACTTTCTTCGATAATAATTCTTTTGTAAAATTTTGAAAATATTTCAAATTGGACTATCTGTTTTATACTTTTTATTTTCAGAATGATCCTATGTAACGCTTATGAAACTAATTCATAGATAGCATGAAGAAACAAAGATATTTTGTATTCCCAAATGCCTGCTATCTGTATAGACTAAATTGTTTGAAACCAATGTACTTAAATTCCAAGACCTTATACAAGGTTAATTAAAAATTTAAATAATTTTAAAGAGTTTTAAAAAAATGGAATTATAAAAGCTGGTCCAAGTTTTACAATAGCAAAGTTCACATCCAACTAACTGACTGCGGTAGATTGGTTAGGGCGTTGTTTTCATTATCGAAAGGTTGTGAGTTCGAATCCCGGATTAACTGAAGATCCGTCATGTTCGTCAATGGCACGCTAAGGGCAAACGTGGCATTGTCGCAATGTCCTCCAAGTGAAATGATACCTCTGGGGGTGGCAGGCCAAGTATTCAGGGTTTTCTGCTACGCCCCTGCTTCAAAATCAAGAAGATTCCACCCGGTTGCTTCTATCTAACAAGTAAAACCCAACTCAGGGTTGGATATATGGAAGCAAGCTGTGCAACAACAACTTCTAACTAACGATGTCAATACATTCCCAAAAATGTATAGAGCAAGCTGATAACGACTTAGGACATATATATGATAAAGTCTTCTTTTCTAAGACTTATACAAAAGCTTGTCGCCCAAATTGTCTAGTGGTCAGCATGCCTGACTGCGGATGGGAAGGTCCTGGGTTCGAAACCAGGTTCGGGAACGGATGTACTTTCTCTCTCTATCTATCCTGTCTTTGTCCTTTCCTTGTATGAATGGAATGTGAATGGGTGCCTACACTATAAACGGGTACCTATAGCATGTTGGGTACTGAGGAAGTCGGACTCCACACCAAAATATGTTGGTTTCAGTTGGAAAAGTGGAGCAGCGCACCCTATAATGTCAGCCTAGCTGGCACACGACAACAACAACATACAAAAGCTTTCCTCTCTGCCTTATAAAGATTTTATTTCTAGCAATGAAACCCAAATCTTGGGAAAATAATATACAAATTAGTATAACAGACATTTCAGCACAAAATTTTAGCATATGCAAAAGTAAATTCAAAAGCAAAGTATCTAGAAAAAAGTTATAGGAGACTGATTGATTTTATTCAAGTTAATCACATATCGTCAATGATTACTAGATGTCATAAAATATATATTCTTCCAAAAGTTAGAAACTTATTTTTTAATGAAAATGTATACCGTATATGTATATTTAAAATACACTGAAATATTGAAATTGTAGTTTTGAAAGTATATCAAAAGAGGATTTTAATTCATTTCTTTAAAAGAATTTCAACGTATTATAAAAGAATCAACTCACCTGAATAATTTTATACATTCTTGTATATTACTTCTGATATATAATATTGTCACAGTTTGAATAATTTATTTTTGTCATGCAATATACCAGCCGACCAACTTGTCTAGTGGTCAGCGTGCCTGACTACGGAAAAGGAGGTCCTGGGTTCGAAACCCGGTTCGGGCATGGATGTACTTTCTCTCTCTATCTATCCTGTCTTTGTCCTTTCCTTGTATGAATGGGATGTGAATGGTTGCCTACCCTATAAACGGGTCCCTATGGCATGTGTATAGAGCAAAGTCGTACTTTTACCTTCATGGTGCTCTGATTAAATAGAAAGACGCTCCCAATCGACTTAATTCGTAATAGCCAAGCGAGTTTGGCTTGTCAAAGTGTCATTAGTAAACAATATACCAAGTAGTCTATTATTTTTCTAGAAATAATAAACAAAGACTATTACTGACTGATTTTGTCGAAAACTGTGAATGCAATAATTATCTTAAAACATCTCTAAAGAGATTTGCAAGCAATTTGACTGAATTTACCTGTTTCTTTCCAATCAAGAATTTCACTAAAAAATTTTCAAACTATATTTTTAAGGTGATGTCTTTATTGTAAAGCATAAATCGATGTAATTTTCCTAACCATGATTAAAAAAATGTGACGGCACACATTTAAATCTGCATGGAATTTTGTCCAAGCGCAAAGTGCCACATGCATATCCGAGAATCTTCTGCGAAACACCCGCTACATTAGTGAATCATCCCTAACAGTTCTTTAGTATTCGTCCGTCGTTCCATGTCCTCCTCCCCCGCACCCACTGAGGTGCTCCACAAGTCTCTCACCATCCGATCCATCCATCTATTCTAACACCCACTTCAGACGACAAACATTTTTGGGAGTAAGTCGACACCCCCTGCTTGATTCTTGCGACGGGACGTGATGTGGAACGGGACTTCGGACTCCATTTTCCATCCTCCATATTTTTGATATTTACTTCATTCCTTTCTGATTTTTTTTTTATTATTATTATTCGCCATAGTTTGCAACTCCCACACAACCACCCCTGCTGCGCTTGCTTTCGGTTTCCGATTGCCGTAAGAAACTGGATTGTTGCTGGCTAAATGCAGTGGTTGTCGCGGCGTGTCTCCCACGTATTCGGAAGGATTTCATGTTTCAGCACTTTATATCCTCCCCCATCCATCGTTATTGCTGAGAACATGGGATAGGGTGACTTAAAAAAAAGGCGATTCTGTTGCTGAAGTGCTTGTGCAGCAATGTGATCCTACACTTACTCTCCAAATTAGATTTTGATAGTTTCTTTATTTTTTTTCATGCTTGTTTCCTCTTCCCATTCAAGGGTTTGGAGTTAAATTTCGAAAAGCGCATCTATTGGTCAGTGCTTTGAATATAGATTCTTATTTTACACTTCAGATAACAGATAAGTATGCTTTCTGAAACATTAAGCACATGTATTCTGAGAATTTGTAGTAATCTCTCTATTCTAACATTTTTCTGAAAAAAAATTTAATAAACACTTTTATAATAAAAATGGGGGCCGTGATAGCCTAGTGGTTAGGGTATCGGCCTTTCATCCTGAAAGGTGGGGTTCTATTCCCAATGCCGCCAAAGACTCACCGAGTACATGCGATATACGTGCTCGTTAAATCTGTGGAATCGAAAGTCCTGCGGTCGGTCATTGAGCGGTTATCATGGGTGCAATGGTCTGGAGAAATTTAATCCCCCTTCAGATCAATGCCAAAATTGAGGGAGTTTACCCTCTGGCACTGCCATCTAGCGGAGGATCTGAAAAGCAAAAAAGTCGTACATTCACCTTTATGGTATTCCGATTAAACGGAAGACGTTCCCAATTGACTTAAATTCGCATAGCCAAGGCATAGCAAGCTTAGCTTGTCCAAGTGTCATTAGTAACAACAACAATAAAAAAATGTTTCTTTTAGGTTGCGTATATATATATATATATATATATATATATATATATATATATATATATATATATATATATATATATATATATATTGCCTTTTAATATTTACATCGCATTGAAGTTTCACAAATAGGTGAACAATGAAAATATAACGACGAATTTCAGTGATAGATCTTCCAATTTAGAACCACTTAAATTGATTAAGTCACCAACTGTGCTGGTATTCGTCTTTCAAAAATCCTTCACATTAACGGAAGTTAAGCTTTATGCGTTATGACAATCGTGGTCGACTGTCTAATAGTCTAGTGCTGCTGTGCATTTTTTGCAAACACCAGTTGCTTTCCGAGAGGTCGTTTCATGAATAGGAAATCGCATTCACATGTCCCAAGGAGAAAACACGGAAAATTCCTAAGCACCCATCCCAAGAGACGAGTATGCAGAAAGCAGAAATGCAACATTCATTTCCTGATAACCAACACAAGCTGGAATTGAACCTGGGACCATTTGTTCTTAAGCATGGTATCCTGCTACTTGCCTACGACTTCCTCAGTACACACATGCCATAGGTATCCGTTTATAGGGTAGGCAACCATTCATAACTCATTCATACAAGGAAAGTAAAAAGTCAGGATAGATAGAGAGAGAAAGTACATCCATGCTCTAACCGGGATTCGAACCCAGGACCTCCCTATCCGCAGTCAGGCACGCTGACCACTAGACAACTTGGGTGGCTACTTCTAGTTTATATGTTTCATCAGACTTAACATGAATCAAGAAGAAGAAAAAGTTCCTTATTTGGATTCAAAATTTATATGTCTTTATCGACTCGAAATAATATTTTTAACGATTTTACAAAGTAAGGAATTTCACAAATTCTTTTTATTTTCTAAAATACTATCATTTAAAAATTCAACAGAAGATGTATTTAAATTGTTACATTAAATAATTATTCATATCTACTGTGAGAAATACACTTGAGTTATAAAAAGAAATTGTGTAAGATTCTACAAAAAATATTTGCAGAATAAAATCTAGATTAGTTACAAATGCATTCTAGAGTAATAAAATAATTGCATAAAATCCAATAACTCAAATCACAAAATTTAGAAGAATTATTAACGATTACATAATTTTGAACCATATATGAATAAAATCAATAATTCTGCATATTTTTATGAGGTAAAATATATTTTCAAAGAATATTTCTAATTTTTTGAAAAATATTTTTATTAAAAAATAAATAACACATTCTTGAAAAACAAGAATAAATTTTAGTTTTTCAAGAATGTGTGTGCTATAAATATTATATCTATGAATAAAAATTTTTGTAGAAACGGAATTATTGTAACAAACTACTTTTAAATCAATTGACTTTTTATTTTTTCTCGCTATATTTAAGGCTTTATTTATCTAAATATTTAACTTTTAAGAAATATAATTCTAAAAATATAATTCCGGACTGTACCATTAGGTTAACGGGCTTAGAATACTAGCACATCACCATGTGCCTCGTAATTTTGAATCACGGTCAGGTGACGAAGTCACACCTGAGCTGTCACCCTCCTCTTCACATCCACGCCACTGCAGCCGAATGACATTAGACGTCACATTTTAACGTGGACACGCCCCCAACCCACGGAGCTCCAGCAACCCAGGAGGGAGCATACGGGGTCACCCTCCCAGCCACAGCCCGTGGCAAATGATGCTTCACTTTGCTACTTATGGGAAGCGGCGTGAAGCTACTGAGCCACTGGAGCTCTAAAAATAAAGATATAAAAACAAGAAAAGTAGAGCATACATTACCTGAACCAATCAAATATCACCAAGTTTAGATGTTATGATAAATAATATTAGAGCTCACTATAACTCGAAAGGGCCGTGGTAGCCAAGTAGTTAGGGTATCGGCCTTCCATCCGGAAGGACGGGGTTCGATTCCCAATGCCGCCAAAGACTCACCGATTACATGCGATATATGAGCTCTTTAAATCTGTGGAATCGAAAGTCCTGTGGTCGGTCATCGAGCAGTTACCATGGGTGCAATGGTCTGGGGAAAATTCCCCCCTTCAGATCAATGTCAAAATTGAGGTCCTCTGGTGGTGCCATCTATCGGAGGATTTAACAAAGAGCTAAGACAAACTTTCACCTTCTTGCTGCTCTGATTAAAACGAAAGATGCTCCCAATTGACTTAAATTCGCATTGCCAAGGGATAGCGCGCTTGGCTTGTCCAAGTGTCATAAGTAACAACAACAACATAACTCGAAGGATGTGATACGGAAGCTTAAAAGAAAATACCAGCTCGGAATCACTTTTTAGGTTTATTTTGTCACTTATAAGCAACATTAATTGTACACTAAAATCATTTTCACCCACATTTTAAATAATTATCAAAATATTTAATTAGAATAATATATTTAAGCAAGTACTTCTTTCAAAATATAACCAAACAAATAATAATTTAGCATTAATTCTCCTAAAAAAATAGGAATGAAACGTTGAGAAACAATAGGCATCAAAATAATATTAATATTAAAAAGAGCATTAAATTATATCAGATAACGATATTACTTCCTCTTCCTCATAAATATTTATGCGACTTTAACATCTCTCCATGCATTCTTAAATTTGATTCTTGGAGGGGGATAGTACTGAAAAGCTTCAGGGTTAAAATTCAATAAGTAGGTGGTAGATCTATATTAATTATTAATTTTCTTTATATAAAGGAAGTATTCCTGTGAAGAAAGTGAATTCTGTCCTCACGCTATCAGTATTGAATCATTATCATCTCAGCAAATAAAGGCTTGGCTGTCCCATTAGAATGAAGATAGCGGCGAGCAGGTCGTTGAAAAATTCAGCGTTTTATCTATTAATATTGAGAATCAAAGTTTTGGTCCGATGATAAAGGAGAAAGCAATATCTTTTTGTGAAACAATATTGCCTTGACACGTAATTAATATTTTACTTCAGAAGGTGCTTGCGAATGAAAAAGTTGATAATGGAGAAAATACTCTGTATCATTTGTTAGTTGGTAAAATTAAATTGATGGCTCTTGGCCAGAAATTTAATGAATACGTAATGCAATATTTAGCGTGATTGAATTCATAATTGGTGACAACTTCTTCTTTATATAGAAAGATGCCGAGTTTAGAAATGGCAATCTCTTTTAATTAAAATGAAGCATTGCATTCAATAATCTAAATACTTCATTCAAAATGATATTAAATTATATATAATCAGTAGCCTTTAAAATGATCATAAATTATGAAAGTGATATTACATTTTTTTAGTGTGTAAGCTTTTTTTTATCTAGAAAATACTAAACTACAGAAAAATAACTCGTAGATTTGATAAAAGTTGATACTGAAGCTGTCATTGTTATTTAATTATCAACTGAATAGAGAATAATCTAACCTTTAACTTAAACAGTTTGTGAAAACAATTTCCATCTTGAAATTCGATGCTTGATTAAAAATTTACAATCGAGTAATCCTTGATTTTTTGGCGATTTTTGACTATCTTGATTCCAAGATGTCACTATCAGATGGTCGCAGTACAAAAGCTAAACTAATTACCAGGTTACCAGAAATTAACCAAAACTTATCGCCAAAACTATCACCAAAACTTATCGCCAATTTTTCACCTAATCAAGAAGTATCCTATTCTACACAAAATCTGATGTTTGTTAATGTTCAGAATCTAATTAAAATTCTAGTATACGTCCGAATTAGCCTTGGTAGACAAAAAATTATTATAAAGTGAAATCATTATACATTAAACAAAGTTCTTTCTTCACTATATCACATCAGCAGATGTCGCAGTACAAAAGCTAAACTAAGTACCAGGTTACCAGAAATTAAACTTCTATCACCAAACCTTATCGCCAATATTTCACCCAATCAAGAAGTATCCTATTCTACACCAAATCTCATGTTTGTTAATGTTCAGAATCTAATTAAAATTCTAGTATATGACCGAATTAGCCTTGGTAGACAAAAAATATTGTAAAGTGAAATCATTATACATTAAACAAAGTTCTTTCCTCACTATATAACATCAGCAGATGTCGCAGTACAAAAGCTGAACTAAGTACCAGGTTACCAGAATTTAAACTTTTATCACCAAAATATATCACCAATTTTTCACCAAACCAAGAGGTATTCACTTCTACACTAAATCTGATGTTTATTAATGTTCAGAATTTAATTAAAATTCTAGTATCCGACCGAATTTACCTTAATGGACAAAAAATTATTATAAAGTGAAATCACTATGAATTAAACAAAGTTCTTTCCTCACTATATCACATTAGCAGAAGAGCTTAGGAAATTAAGGAGAGCATTTCACTATGATAGTCATGACTAGATCAAGTACTGAACTCAGTACTTCTTTAACTAGTTATTAGGACATCTTTTCTTCTAGAGTCAAGAACTTTCTTATAGCAAAAAAAAAATACATAAATAGTTTTATAAGATTCATTTAATTTAGTGATAGGATAACTTTCATCGCATGGAACAACAAGAATTCTTCCTCATGCACAACAGAAGCTGTCTATTTTATTTCAGCTTTCTGTGTGTAAAACTGATTGAATGAATAATTAAGAGTTTTTCAAGGTCCCACTCCTGTGATACACTGAATACATATCACTATCTATGAATTTTCAATGCAGAAGTTTTTGCACATCATAGCTACTTCAACACAATATATGTAGTCACGATCAAGTAAAAATTTTTTGTCCCATTTTTTCATATATTTGAAAACTTATAGCATTTCTCTCCCCTTTCATAGAAATAGAGGGATAATTAATCAAACATAAATTGTGAGATTAATTTGCAATCTGTGATTCAAATAGTCCTTATTCTTTAGTAAAATACAAGTTTTTAAATATACCTGATAGTAAACATTAATGAGCAATCCTGTTAACACATTTCTAAAGAGTGATACTGTGTTTAAATCTACTCTGTTTTACACATTTTCTAAAGAGTGATACTGTGTTTAAATCTACTCTGTTTTACACATTTTCTAAAGAGTGATACTGTGTTTAAATCTACTCTGTTTTACACATTTTCTAAAGAGTGATACTGTGTTTAAATAGTGTTTTAGTATTTTTTATTAAAGAATATTATCATGAATAATTTCAGTTAAGAACTTCAATAAAGATAATTTTAATATATTCCAACAATATTTCCAACAAATTTAATATATTCCAACAAAGACAATTTTAATATATTCCCTTCCAAAAAATTATTTTTCATAAGGAAGAATGTTTTAGAACCTAAATTCAAATCCACAAAAAATTCACTTTTAAAAAATCGCTGCCTTTATTACAAATGGTGACAAAGTAATAATGAACTATTTACCAAAAAAAATCTTGAATTAAGTTATTGACATTAGTAGCGAATGTGATATTATATATATATATATATATATATATATATATATATATATATATATATATATATATATATATATATATATATATATATATATATATATATATATATATATATATATATATATATATATATATATATTGTAATGTCTCACCATCGGCACTTTCGATTTTAAGATCCTATGTTTTTTTTGTTTTTTTTTTTTTTTGATTTTCAGAGACTCTCGTTGTACGCGAAGCAGGCGAGAGATTGTCGCGAACCCATACATGGCTCCTTGTAAATTTTGTTCATTTTTTAATTAAATGTGTATGTTTCAAAATTGGAGTCATTTATTTGTTTGTTTGTTTCATAACAAACTTATGTTTTTGGTAGCAGCGGTTTGATGCTTTTTTTAATGCTTTGCATTAGCATCCATTATGGAAATTAATTATGTGCACTATATTGGATTACGTGCCGCAATGTTGGAATACAGGTAGGCCATTTTGATCAATCTTTCTCTGGCTGCTATTGAAAATAAATAGTTTGGAATGTTATATAAATTGATAGAATATTTAGTTTCAATCTTATTTACGTGGTTTTCATGTTATATCAATTAACTTTGTTTATAAGTTTGTAAATGGTGTATTCCATATTACAAAGCTAATTTCTGTATTTCGTGTATTCGAATTTAAAGTGTTCATGCTATATCAATTAATTTTGCTTATAAGTTTGTAAATGGTGTATTCCATATTACAAAAGCTAATTTCTGTATTTCGTGTATTCGAATTTACAGTGTAATATTTTTTAATAAGAAAAGTGTATCTTATTATAAATTTGCATTTCATAATTTTTATGTGGTTGATGTATTTCAATTCACGTAGGAAAATGTTAAAATAACTATGTTGTTATAGATTAATGTGTAAAATCGAAAGAACACTTATATTTATAATTTTTTGAATGTTTCACTGAAAGTAGATTTTATGAAAGTAATATATACTTTAGAAAGGTTTTGATTTCGTTATGTGAAAACGAAAGTACATGATTACAAATAGTTTGAATTTAAAGTAATGTGAGATTTATTTATATGTTTTTGATTTTTGTTTGTAAAGTATCAAACTGATTTATTTGGTATTTAAAAACGCATATGTTTATTTTCATTGATAAAGATTTGAAAAGATATTTTCTTACTGTTTAAAATATCGTACGTTATTATCATTTTCATGTCGTGTATGATTAACTAACTAAGTTTATTGATTTAAAATCGAAAGCTGATTTCTGGTTTAGATTAGTTAAAGCTTTTAATTTATATTGTTGTTAAGAATTGTAGTGTTTTATATTTTGAATTAAATAAGGATTCAAAAATATGTATAATTTCATTTTCTGATTTAATATAGTAGTATTTGTATAAGAATCTGATTTTATAAAATTTATACATTTTTGATTAATAATTCAATTTATCTGAGTATCAAGTATTAGCTTGGTGATAAAACAAAAATTGAAATCGAGAGTAGAAGATTTAATATTAAACTTGTTCTTCTTTTCAAAATATATGATTTGCTGTTTATACACTATTTGTTGTATTACAATATAGTTTGTTTTCGTTTAAATTTTTAAATGTTATGGATATGTTTTATATTAGAAGAGTGTGTTAAATAATTTCAATAGTTATTTACGAAATTTTGTATATAGGTGGGTGTAGTCTGTTTTTCCTCTCAATATTGCATCTCTTCTGAGATAAAGCGTTAATAAATAAAATGGCTTTTTTAGCACGGGGGAAAAAGGGAGATTTAGTAGAAGTAGCCGAAGAGTTAGGGGAAATGGTTCCAGATTCTTTTAAAATCCCAGCTATTAAAAAATTAATTTTAACTAGTAAAAACTTTAATGAGGAAGAAGTAAAATGTATATTAGATAGGGTAATCGAGGAAAGAGTTAAAAGGGAACAGGAAGAAAAAGAAAGAGTTAGGCGAGAAATACTAGAAAAAGAGGAAAGAATTAGGCGAGAAGAAAAAGAAGAAAGAATTAGACGTGAAGAAATAGAAAAAGAAGAAAGAATTAGACGTGAAGAAAGAGAACATATTTTAGAAATGAAACGTCTAGAAATCTCTTCATATGCTGCAATTTCGAACACAGAATCAGTTACAAATAGGACTGAACATGCTCAAAAAATTCAATTAATGCAAATAACGCCAAAATTCGATGAAAGGAAAGATGAGATGAGTTTATACTTAATAATTTTGAGCGTAGAGCAGAAATGGCTCATATTCCAAAAAACGAATGGGTAGTTTATCTTGTAAGTGCTTTACCTTCAGAGATATCTAACATGTTAGCTAGAGAACCTCCAGAAAGGGCTGATGATTACGATTACGTGAAGGATATTATTCTTAAACGATTCAAGTTAAATAGCGAAAAATTAAGACAATTGTTTCTTAAACACCAGAAAATGTCAGACAAATCATGGAGAAATTATGCACAAGAATTGAATAGTTACTTTACGGAATGGCTTACGGAATTAAAAATAACGACATTTGAACAGCTTAAGGAACTAATGGTAACAGATCAATTGAAATGTCGTGTGCCAATTGAAATTAAGGAACATTTTTTGGCGGAATGGCTTAAAATAAATTCGCCATATGATCTGGCAGAGAAAATAGATGAATCTGAAAGTTTAAGAGATAGTTTTAAGACGAAAGATTTTACAAAAATCCCTCGAAATAATTTTGGTTTTCGTCAACAAAATGAAAACCGTGCCTTTAAGTTTAATGAAGTAGTTCGGCATCATAAATCTCATGTTCCTAAAAGAGTCCAGAATAAAAATTCTTATTATTCACATGAAAAGGAATTCGAAAAAAGAAAACAACTCCGATGTTATGAATGTGGTTCTTATAGTCATTTGCGGCCTCAGTGTGACAAAATAAAAAAGAACTTAGAATCGGTAGCATCCAGCGAAATTGCTAGAAGTACATTTAATGAGTTGATGGCTCCTTACACTAGTATCGGCACTGTTAATGGAATTCAAATGCCAATCTTAAGAGACACTGGAGCAACTCTTGATTTGATTTGTGCAAAATACGTGAAACCTGATATGTTCACGAAGGAAAAGGTTTGGCTAAGAACACCTCTTGATGAAACTTTAGTATGCTTACCTATTGCCGAGGTTGAAATAAATTGTGAATTAGGTCACATTTTGACAAAGGCAGCAGTTCTTCGAGATTCTTTGGATCAAGGAAGATATTTACTGGGAAACAAAACAGCCGCTTTATTTGAGGAAATTAAAAAGCATGAGGAGGTGAAAATACATATGATAAATGCTATAGAAACTCGAGCTCAAAAAAGACGGAAGGAAAATAGCACGAATAAAGAGATTATTGATTCTAAAATAAAATCTTCTAGGTCTTGCTTCCAAACTAAACAAAATGAAGAATTAGAGCAAAATACAATTTTGCCACCATTAGAAACCGAAGTTGAAGGGATGGATTTGATAAAAACATCTCCAGAAGAATTTGCTCGGGAACAAAAGGTGTGCGAAGATTTGAAATCTCTTTTTGAGCAAGCTAAACGACAATCTTCAAAAGACAATAAATATATTATAATAAATCAATTGTTGTGTTATAATAAAATGGACAATGATGGAACTGTAAGAAGATTATTAGTTGTGCCCAAGAAGTTTCACAACCAACTAAAAGGGATCTGCCATGAGATAACTGCAGCTCATTTAGGTATAACTAAAACAAAAGATATGCTGTGCAAAACTTTCTACTGGCCTAACTGCTTTAAAGAAATTGAAAATTTTGTTAAATCTTGTGACAAATGTCAACGAGTAGGAAAGCCTCAAGATAAGAAAAGGGCTCCTTTGAAACTGGTTCCAGTAATTCCGGAAATATTTACAAGAATTAACGTTGACGCATGTGGTCCTTTACCTATAACTTCCTGTGGTAACTGGTATATTATAACAGCCATTTGCATGTCAGCCAAGTATCCAGATGCCATCCCAGTACCAGATATACGTTCTACTACTGTGATTGATGCTTTTCTTCAGATATTTAGCCGCATGGGTTTTCCTAGGGAGTTGCAAAGTGATCAAGGAACATCTTTCATGAGTGTCCTAACATCAGAATTTTTAGAAAAATTTGGTATTAAAGTTGTGCATAGTTCCGTTCAGCATCCCCAAAGCAATCCTGTTGAGAGATTGCATAGAACTTTAAAGAGAATACTGAAAGTCCTTTGCTTAGAAAAGGGTACAGATTGGGAGAAGATTTAACCTCAGGCACTTTTTGCTCTTAGAACTTGCATTCATGATAGCACTGGATATTCTCCTGCAGAATTAGTCCATGGTCGGAACCTAAGAACACCCGTAACACTATTATATGAAAATCTAACTGGTAAAACCATTGAAGAAGATAGTGTGATTGCTTACGTTTTTAATCTTTTAAATAGAATGAAAAGATGCCAAGAATTAGCTGTGAAAAATATGACAGAGGCTAAAGAAAAACAGAAACTTTGGTATGACCGTAAGGCTACGAAAAGAGAATTTAAAGAAAATGATCTTGTGTTAGTTGTTGCACCTTCTAGATCAAACGAATTTTCTGTTCATTGGATAGGTCCAGGAAAAGTAGTAAAACGACTATCGGACACAAATTACGTAATACAATTTCCCGATAAGGAAAAATTACATGTATACCATGTAAATATGTTAAAACCTTATTTTCAGCGTCCAGAAGATGTTAATTTAATTTTTACCTCTAATTCTGATAATGAAGATATTGATTCTGAGAAAGAAGATATCCCAAGTTTTGAAATTAATTCATCTACCCTTTTAGAGACTTTTCCTGAAAGCTGTTTTAATGAAAAGTTAGAGGACGATCAGAAGAAACAATTGAGTAGACTTTTGATTCAATTTATTGATATTTTTTCAAATGAACCGGGTTGTACAGAACTGGCTGAACTGGACATCGAGTTAGAATCTAATAAATCTATTATAGCTAAACCATATCGAATGTCCCCACGACAGACAGAAATTCTGAAATCGGAAGTAGACAAGATGTTGAAATTGAAGGTGGTGGAACCAGGTGAATCCGATTACACATCACCTTTAATATTAGTTGAAGCTCCTGGAAAAGAACCTCGTCCGTGCATTGATTATCGCAGGTTAAATGAGGTTACCAGAACGCAATATTATCCATTACCAAATATTGAAGAGCGTGTTGAATCCGTTTCGAAAGCGAAGTTCATATCTTTATTAGACTTAACACGAGGTTATTGGCAGATACCTTTGAGTCCTAAGGCTCAAAGATATGCTGCATTTACGACGACATTTATTGTTTATAAACCTTTGAGAATGGCATTCGGTTTGAAGAATGCTCCTTACTATTTCAGTAAGTTAATGGCTGATTTATTAAAAAAATTGCGAACATTTTGCTGTGCCTTATTTAGATGACATAGCTATATATTCACTTACCTGGTCTGATCACATCCAACATCTTAAATGTGTTCTGGAGAAGATTCGATTTGCGAAATTGACTGTAAAACCCCTTAAGTGCAAATTCGCTCAACTTCGTGTTAAATATTTGGGACACTTTGTAGGACAAGGTCAAAGAACACCAGGTGATATTAAAGTGAAAGCCATTACCGATTTCGAACGTCCCTCAAGCAAAACCGAAGTACGAGCTTTCCTAGGTCTTGTTGGGTACTATCGCAAGTATATACCAGAATTTTCGGTAGTTGCTGCGCCTTTATCCGACCTGTTAAAAGGGAAGTCCAAGAAAGGAACTGTAATATGGAATAATAACTGCGAAAAGGCATTCATAGAATTAAAGAATACTTTAATAAAGAAGCCTGTACTTTACAGTCCAGACTTTCAAAAACAATTTATCATTCAATGTGATGCCTCAAACTTAGGAATAGGTGTAGTTTTATCTCAGAGAGATCAAAATGAAAATGAACACCCTATCCTATTTCTGAGTAAAAAATTTTCAAAATCTGAGAAAAATTATAGCACTATAGAAAAGGAATGTGCAGCAATAATTTTTGCTGTTACTAAATTAAAATATTATTTAGATGGTCAGTATAAATTTATTATCGAAACTGATCATAACCCTTTAGTTTGGTTAAAACATCATACAGGATCTAATCCCAGACTTTTAAGGTGGGCTTTGGTACTTCAAAGCCTAAATTTTGATATTGTTCACAGAAAGGGCAAATTACATCAGAATGCCGATAGTCTCAGTAGAATGCTGAATAACCAAACTTAATTATTTTCTTTTTTCTCAGATATTAAATTAAAATTTTTTTAATACAAATTTCAATTGTTGTTACATGTGTACATAATAAAAAAAATGTTTTTTTATAGTAAAAATGTGTCTATTTGTAAGTTTAGTTAAGGTTGAAAATTCTGTATGTTAGATAATTATTTTGTGCTATTTTGATATAATTTTATTTTATATTTAATATTACATAATTCCATATAATTTTGTGTTTCAGCCAGAGTCCGATTGATCAGGGCTATCTGTAATACTAAATTTTGCTCTTTGTTGTTTGTGTGTGTTTTTTTCTTTTTTATTTGCAGGTTGATTTCCTTAGAATGAGAAAAAGAAAAAAAAACTCCGGGGAAGGAAGGAATAATTTAGTCTGGTTAAAAACATAAGTTTGTTATGAAACAAACAAACAAATAAATGACTCCAATTTTGAAACATACACATTTAATTAAAAAATGAACAAAATTTACAAGGAGCCATGTATGGGTTCGCGACAATCTCTCTCGCCTGCTTCGCGTACAACGAGAGTCTCTGAAAATCAAAAAAAAAAACAAAAAAAAAAACATAGGATCTTAAAATCGAAAGTGCCGATGGTGAGACATTACAATATATATATATATATATATATATATATATATATATATATATATATATATATATATATATATATATATATATATATATATATATATATATATATATATATATATATATATATATATATATAATGAATTGCAATTAAAATATCAAAAGAATTCACATAAATTCATTGCTGTTGTTGTCGTGTACCAGCTAGGCTGGTATTATGGGGTGCGCTGCTCCAATTTTCCAACTGTACCATATATAGACATGGCATTGTAAAATCATTCAATCACAGTTGTTATTATTTTATCACAATTTATATACATATTATATATATATATATATATATATATATATATATATATATATATATAAATATATATATATATATATATATATATATATATATATATATATATATATATATATATATATATATTTACAATGCAATTGCCAAGATTTAATACTGCTATCCGTCAAGTAGGAAAAATCCAGTGTAAAAACATTTTGATCCAAAAACCTCTTCCTTATTTTAGAAAATTGCTTAATGAAAAGTATGTCTGTCTAGTAATGGAAATCGAGAGTAGAAAAAAGAAACAGAGTGGTGTTGTGTTGTTCATATCTAGGTGGCTGAGAACGTTGGAACACGTAAAATATATTGTCTCAATTACTATATTATATGATGAACTCAGAATAAACTGAGAGGCATCATAAGTGTAATATGACTTGGAATTTTGGATGAAAGAATCATTTTTTCCATGGTAACACACTCCATTTTGTCATATTATTTCTGTAATTGGTTTATTTCCTTAGTTTAGATGAAAGTATTTTTAATTTATACAATCCAAAAAAATTTTTGAAAAAGAATATTTTATTGTGCTTACAGTTTTACATAATTTGTTCGAGCCAATTTACTGAATGTCAAGACATCTGTGAATGAATGAAGAGATTTTTGTTTCTTACACACTTTAAATAACATGATATTTATATTTAGAACGTAAATTTTTTTTCATTAATAAAAACTCAGAAGAAAGTTAAATTTGACTTAAATTCTCATTATTCTTATCTTGTACTAAACTATATAAAATCATAACAAATATCATTGCAATTGATCAATAAACCTTACAAAAAATAGCAAGATATGTAAAAGAAGAGTGACATACAAAAATATTTCATTCGGTTTAGAAGTAAGCATATTCAAAAGTTTGAAACAAATTTTTTTAGGAAAAATAAAAGCAACAATTTATTTTCAAAAGGCCTATCATCAAATGTAAAACTAAATATTTATTTTAAAATAATTTATTTTTGCACCAATAAAAAATCAAGCTGCAAATACATTTAAAACATAATTTTTTATAATATGATACTTTTTCAGGGAAGATGATATTTAATAAAAATAAGTGAGAGGTGAGAGATTTCTTTCGTTAATCTAAAATACTAAATTTATTCTATAATGTGCCACCCAACTTGACTAGTAGTCAGTATGCCTGAC
>JAJQOW010000983.1:0-42500 GCA_037975125.1 Latrodectus hesperus | reverse complement strand
ATTATTTTTAGGCCATTCTTATGTTGGATGTAAAGATTTTAACGGATGATCATTAGTCTCCTCATGTAGACAAACACAGTCAGAAAGCAATGTTCGAAACAGTTCGATTTCCAGAGTAATCGACTGCTTAGAATCGATTTTCGAACTTCCACTGGTGGCACTTTACCCTTCTCCAAGAATGATCCATCAAGCGGTGGGACGTCTTTATATCCTGTACCACGCGACATCCCCCGCAACTCTCATTGTCAATTCCTCCTGGGGATGGGGTGGGGGTGGACGCAGGAGAGCAACAGAATGTGGATCCACTGTGGGACGCTGGGACAAGTTTCCGGAATGACTGATGAACGGTAGGCAGTCCGGCAACAAGCTCCCGGACCACCCTTCTCCTGTTAGGGCGGGGGGTGGCGATTTCGCTGACCGCAGTGGATACCAAGGGGGGTAACCTATGGCTGCTTCCTATGGAACAGGTGCCATCGCACGTGTATCAGAAGACTGTTCGCTTTCCTTTGATTGTTCATCTCTTCTTTTTTTTCCCTATTCTCTTTGATAAGAGAGGGAAAATACCCAGCAGAAGATGACGGGGTAGGGATTTAACGAGGAATCATTCCCCGGATTCATGCTGACAAGTTTCCAGTTTCGATTCAAAGCATTCATTTGTTGAGGTTGTGCTTGTCGTTGACAATCGAACCGAATAAATGCTGTTGATTGTTGTTTCACCTTCTAATTCTTGAGATAAATTATTTTGTTACAGACGTGGGAGTACGTGTTTGTTTCTAGTTCATAAAAATGCCAAAAGAAATAATATAAACTAAAAAAAAATTTAATTAAATTTCACATGTAATCAACCAAACTTTTTTGCAGGTATTTTATAGTTTTGTAATATGTTGAAGAAGTTTTTTTTTTTTGTAATTTGCACAAACCTATATAAACAGTATTCCTATTTAGGGGTTCATTTAATGAAATAAAAGAATTGTAGCAATTGTTGCTAATTGTGAAACATACTAAATGCTGAAATGGTCACTAAAAAGTATTTATAATAACCATTTACTCATATTGGTACACGAACTAAGTACATAGAGTATATTTATTAATAATTCAGGTTATTGTTTTAATTTTTAAGATTTTTTATAAATTTTAATAGATTAGAAATACAATGATTTCCTTACAGAGTGAAAAAATAGTTAATTTTACTTGCATAAAGGATTAATATTATCTATGGGAAAAATAGACTGATATATAGAGAAATTTATTTATAATTTACATCATCTTTCAAATATAAAAAAATTTCCTGAGATCTAATTTTTATACAAATGATCCATCAAGTGAAATATCAATAATTCATTGCTTCCAAAAGTACAGTTGATAAAAATCTCGGCTTAATAAAGGAAAATATATTACGTAAAAAATATTTTTCGTTGTTAATCAATACATCGAGGTAAATAACCTCGGCATTGCCATATCCTATTGATAAGTACAAAAATTTTATAGGAGAGGTTTCAGGTTCGATACTCGTTTCTGTGAAATGGGTTCGTGAGAATTTTTAAGCTTTTTATTTTGTGAAATATGAATACGATCCACATGATTGAAAATTCTTCTGCCAGAGAATAATGTCTGTTGAAAGAAAAGAAAAACAGCGTTGTGTAAAATCAAAATATTATTTTTTTTAGTTAATCATCAAAATCTTTAAATTAATCATTGACAAATTACCTCAATAAACTAAGAAAACAACAAATATTGAGGTAAAAAAATTTAAATATTTCTTCTTAATACATTACTATTTTTAATTATAAAAAATCCAGTTCTTAAAAAATATTTAACAAATAAAAGAACTTTAAAAATTCATTTATATTTTCTTTGTCAAAACTGCGTAACATATACATAATTTGGGACAAAAATTTAGTTTTTCTCTCTAGCATATAATTATTAAAAATATTGAAATTTAACTATATATTAAAGAAAAGTAGATGTGTGATTTTATGAGTCAAACTTAAAATATTCATATTTTATAAAATACTTTGAAACACTTATAAAAAATAGTAAAATTGTAATAAAAAGGTAAAATTTTCTTTAAATTACGTATGAATGAAGTTCTAATTTTTATTCTTTCATAGCAAGCATACGGAAATTGTAAACACAATAAAATGGCTATGATATCATTATCGTAATGTTTTAAAATATATTATTAAATGAAACAAAATTCCTATTTTGATTTACAAAAGAGTTGCATTCATTTATTATAAATAATATGAAAATTTACTTAAAAATTCAGAAATAATTTCAAATTTTGTGGAAAGAAGGTTTAATATATGTTATGTTACATAGATTAAAATGTTTCCATCCATTAAAAAATTAACTCTGGATTATTTACAACCGTTGTCAAACAGTGGTAGTTTCAGTAAGTCCACGTTTCTTATCAGATAATGATGTTCCTTTTTATTTGTGGTTCAAAATCATCCGCCAAAGTCAACAGATGAATCTTAAAAGGAATTTTTGAATGTTTTAATGACAAAAAGGCTCTATATAGTGTTCTTTATAAAGAAACATTAAATTAGAATTCTATCTCCTATTTAGAAAATCAAAAATTAATAATAAAAGTTTCAGCACTTAAACTATTTACAGGACACTCCTGTTCCAAGTAAATACTTATAGCTTCAAATTCCAGACATAATTAAATAATGAGCGATAAATGCTGCATTTTTTATTTGTGAATACATAGCTGTCAAGATGGTTGTCCAATTATTTTCCGTCTTGCTTAAGTGCAAATTATATATATATATATATATATATATATATATATATATATATATATATATATATATACGAGGTGTGGCTATTAAATAACGAGACTGTCTTTGTAAAAAGTTTTATTCTTATTTTATACATAATTATTTATTATCGCCTTCAATGTACACCCCTTCTCTATCCCTGCAACGCTCCATGCGAATTTTACATTGTTGGAAACAGTGCTGGAAGTCATCTTTCCTCAACTCCTTCAGTACTCTTGCCACTTTCCCTTTAACAGCTTCCACGGACTCAAATCTTGTTCCTTATAATGCAGATTTCACCTTAAGGAACAGATAGAAGTTACATGGTGCCAGGTCTGGCGAGTAAGGTGGATGCTTTAACAGTGGGATGCTGTGTTTGGCCAGTTTTTGCGAGTTGCTTGTTGTTCAAACGTGAGAATTTTTGACATCATTTTGGTGCACACTTTTTTCGTGTTCAAATTGTTATGTAAAATTTGCCGTACACATTCTTTATCAATGTTTACAGTTTCAGCTATTGCACGAATACTCAATCGACGATCAGACCAAATCAAACTAGCAACTTTTTCGACATTTTCACCCGCTTTTGACGGTGAAGGGCGACCTGGCTGCGAATCATCAACGTCTTGTCGGCCATCTTTAAAACGTTTGAACCATTCAAAAACTCGTGCACGGGATAAACATTCACTACCGTACATTTCTTTCTGTAAATTGTAAGTTGCAGTACCGGTTTTTCCAAGTTTGAAGTGAATTTTAACAACAATTCGCGTTGCTCTATTACTACACTAACTATTTTTTTGCCAAAATAAAATAATAATGTTAACGGAAATGAAGGTTATGACTAAACAGTGTTACTTAAGCAAATGAGGCTTAGGGCATTTTGAAGAGAAAGCTTCACACTAAACAGTTGACAGCCATTGGTGGACTACGCATGCGCACTTTTGCCGCCGCAGCGTCAGTCTCGTTATTTAATAGCCATACCTCGTATATATATATATATATATATATATATATATATATATATATATATATATATATATATATATATATATACATATATATATATACATATATATATATATATATTACACGACAGGCTTTGGTTTGGTTTGGTTTGGTTTTGTCGCTCAACGGTCATTTTTTGCACACGAGGGCTAATTAGACCGGGACTTACGGTTTAAAGTGGAATCCGAACCACTACAAACATCCATGCCCAAGGTGGGATTCGAACCCACGAACTGTTGAACCGAAGGCAAGAGCGCTAACCATTCGGCTGCCAGCTCGGCTTTACACGACAGGCAGTAATCAATTGGGAAATATTGATAAGTTATTCATTACCTGCATTTCTTTCCAAATAGAATTCAAATTCTTTACCCATTTAGCTCTTTTACAAATAAACAACATTTATGAATCACGAACAGCTTCTCCATTTAATTCATAAAAAGCACTTTCATGCCAATATTAATTGTTTTAGCTACTATGCAAGCTTTCAGTATATATAAAAAATATCTAAAAGGTTGTGCATGTCAATAAAAAGAATTATCACATTTTTAATGCACTGAAAGTATTATTTTTCCTGACTTCCAGTTCCTTAATCCCAAACGCTTAAGTAGTTGACATTCCATATCAACTCTCTGTTTCATGTTTATTAAAAGCATTGTAATTGTTGAAGGATTCATCAAAATTTTAAAAAATGATATATTCTGTGTTATCTAAAGTGACATGGATTTCGGAAAGATGTGAATCTTGTAAAACGGATCACAGCCCAGAGTGTTTGAACTCGTGGTTGAACATTTTTTTTAAATATTTTTATATCCGTTTCCCAAAGGCCATTTAAAATGGAAATCAATTGGCCATTCTCTTAATCATAAAACTTATGACTCATTTTTGAGACAATATTAGAAGCAAGACTTCAGAAAATAACCACAAAAACTGTAGCTGAGTTTAAAACTGTCGTTCAGAATATTTTGAACAATTTTGCTATTCATTTTCATCATAGTTGAATATTGTTATTTTTTTTAAACTCTCTCTCTCTCTCTGTATATATATATATATATATATATATATATATATATATATATATATATATATATATATATATATATATATATAATAGTGCTTTTTGTAACTAAATTTCAAAATTTTAGAGTTAATTATTCAAAATTTTTTAAAATATTATGTGTTGACGAAAATTACTACTTAATCAGTTAATCAAAACAAAAAGATTTTTTTATAAACCAGATAGTTTATTGCTTTCTGCATATTATTAAAATTGAAAATTATATAATTATAAAATGAAAATCGAAAATTAATTGATAATAAAAATTTCGAAAATTAATAACCTCTAAGTGAATTATGATCTGATTTCATTTGTTCATACTAGACTCACTAGATTGCATATAATTTATAGTATATATATATATATATATATATATATATATATATATATATATATATATATATATATATATATATATTAAAATGATTAAATTGCGTATGTGAACTCATATAAAATAGGATTTTTACTCTTAATATAATTTGATATATATATTTAATTCTAATAGATAATGAAAGGGTATAAATCATTTTTTCTAAGAATTAAATTAATTCAGTTAGAATATAAATTCATTTAAAAAGTTAAAAATTTAAATTTAATTTATAGAAAGAAAAAAACATGAGAAATAGATGTTTTAAATTTATTTTCTTTCAAAAAATAATTTTTATATCAAAAATTTTGCATGTATATTTTGGCGATTTGTGGCTCAAATCTTAAGACTGGCAATTCAATCTAAAACAAAAGTTGAAAACCAGCTGAGAAAGAAACTCGCCATCACTACATCACTGTCAAACTATGAGAAGTTTGTGCTGTTGCATCTTTGTTGTTAAATGTTGGAATTCCGGAAATGGGAGGAGTCAGTGGGCGGTCCCTTAAGACAATGTGATTTAGTGAGACATAGAAAAACATAGTAGCTTTTGTCATCACTTTTATCTTTTTTCGGAAAGGGGAGGGTCTTATTCCATTCTTTCGCAACAGCATGAACAATTTGTAACCAGAAGAAAAGTATTATTTTTAATTCTTTTGAGTAAGATCTAATAAATGATGCCATTTTTTGTTTTAAAATTTCACACTCCTACGACCAATAATATGCAATTTCAGTTGACATTCAAGAATCAATACCAAATTAATTCACACTTATGTAAAATAAGTTATATGTTTATTCAAAATTTTTCCTTTTGTGCATTTTTTAGTACATTTTTTCTATTCTATTTTCAACTTACTGCATATGATCAAAAAATAATAAAATGAAGTGATAATGACAATCTCATTTTATTGAATTTAAATTTTAATATAAGTAACATTCGGTTAAAAAAAATGAACATACTTGAACAAATAAAGAAGTTTTGCGATATAAAGAGAAATAATAAATTAATAAAAATAATACGATTCTGTTGTTTAATTGTTAATAATATAAATAATTTAATTTTTAAAAATCTTACATAACTGCATTTTTATTACTTTTTTCAACATTTTTGTAAGTTTCTATGTTAATAATTATACATTAAAGTTCATTTGTAATTTTAAAATTCCATGAAGTTAATATTTTTTTAAAATTTATACTTTAATCGCGTGTTCAATGAAAAATATTTTATTAGAAGAAAATTAATAAATGTATTCTGTTATATTACAGTAGTAGTAAGAAAGGTTATTTCCTTTATAAAAATGCATTGTTACATTAATTTTAATAATTAAGGTTTTGGATCAATTAGGAAGAAAATATTTCGATACTTTTATGAATTAATTCCTCTTTATTTTGTAATTTGTAAATTTTTTTTTAATTAACAGCAGGAAAAAATTATTAAATTTAAATAAAGTGCTTCCAGTAGTAAATCTATTTTGCGTCAGATAATATGAGACAAACTTGTAACATGCAAAGTAAACAAGAAAGCTCTTGTCGTTTTAAAGACCTAAGAGAACATGATCTGCAGAAAGTGTAGCCTGTTGTTAATCTTCGAAGTAAGCGACATCAGCATTCAGCACCTTCTGCCATCGTGTTTCCAGCTGTGCAATCTTCTTGAGGTAACACTTGGGGTCGAAGTTCGCGTCTAAAACCAAGAGAAAACCAAGAATCTTGGGGCAAGAAGGTCACGAGTAAGTGGCGCAAATCTACTTCATTGGTGAAGGATTTCCTACGAAGATGATAGTCCAGAGAATGGAAGAGGTTGTAATTTGATGGTGCAAGATCAGGTAAATATTAGCACAAAATCTCTACATGGTATTCATATAGTAGATATATGGTCGCTATTTGGTATTCCTGGGTTAACCAGTGCTGGCTTCTTCTATTGCAATGCCTGTTGCACACGTTCCAATCGCTGTGATTACAGGTTTGCAGTGACCGTTTGACCCTTTTGTAGCAACTCATAGTGAACCACTTGCCGACTAGTCCACCTGACACAAAGCGTAACTTGCGTGAGTGCATAAATGTTCTTGCACTGGACTGGACAGTAACCAAAAGTGACAACCAATGTCTGGAAAGCTTAGGATTGTCAAACAGGACTTATTTTTCATCAATGGTCAGCTCTCGATAGAATATGGGTGCGCTACGGTTGCGAGGAAGCAATGATAAATAGGCTGCCACTCGTTGTTACTTTTGGACTTCCAACAGCATGTGACGAACCCACTTGCTCACCTTGTAAGTCTTACTTAAGCAGAGCAGAGGAAGTCTAACCGTTTCACCGGAAACGTTAAATTGTTTGGAAAGTTCACCATACGTTTGACTACTGTCCTCCTCAATGGCCACCTGCTGAACTTGTTCATACACTGCCAGTTTCATCACAGAGGGACAATCTCCCGACCGAAATTTATGTGGTAATGCGGTAAATGAATAAATAAGAGATTATATTATTTTAATCTATCAGTGTCATGTGTACACTGTTCGAAGCTATTCGTTTTAGGGCATTATATTCCTTTGTTACCAAGTCTTCCGATAATCCACATTGAATCATTTTCATTCAACGCGCCAGCCACAAATGCATTATGCTCAGTCTTTTAAATGATTCATTGGTTAAGTATACATTTTATATGGAGATTATTAACAAATAAATGCTTTTTTCTTTCAAGGTAAAATATGCACATTTGGAAAATTCTTTCAAGTGTAAAATGAGAAATCATCTTTATTAATTAAATATTTGTAATTTAATTAGATGATGATGATGTCGTGTCCATGGAGTACGTGCAAAAACCCTAAATGTCCTCGAAGCTGTCGAAGACAGCCCTGGCGATGTCTAAAATACTTTATATGTAAAAAGAAGCTCCACAGGATCCTTTATGATGATGTTAAAAAGCTTGGCCAGCATTGCTGGACAGCTGAAGATGTGTTGTGGAGACAGGTTGGTGTTATCCGGGCAGTGAGGACCAAGTCTGGTATAACTCCTTTATCCGTCTGTGGAATTTCTCATTTAATTAGATATTTTGTTTGAAAGAGCTTAATATTTTATAAGTCTTTCATATATTTTCATAGTAAGACTTTATTTTTAAGTGGTCTTATTTTGTGTCACATAAGATATTTTTTCTTTCCTTTCACACATTGTAAAAAATTATTTGTTATATAGGCATTTATCAAATTTCTGATTTTATTTTATTTTTTCATACAGCAGATGCATCAGAAAAGCAGGATTGCCTGTAAATTAATTTTTGTTTGTTATTTTATGCGCTGCAAGTACACAATTTTAAAATCTTACAAAAATTTTCAGCAATAATTTTTTGTACTCATATAAAATTTCAAAACTATTTCTAACACCAAAACCCATGCAAAAGTTAAGTCAAATGATAATAAACATCTCTTTAATTTTGCTTAAACATGCCAATATTAGTTAATTTTTATAATTTAAGTTTGTATTAAAAAACATGGTTCTTTTATCTATAATATCATTTGAAAGAAATATAACATAGTTTCAAATTAACGTACATTATATATTTATGATTCATGCGAAAGTTAATCGTAAATTAAAATGCATCTAAATATAAAATTCCCAGACAAATGATTCTTCGGAATTTCTCATTTTCATAATGTAAATTTAAAGTAAGGTAATGTTCTAATTATTCAGTAATGTGGAACTAATTAGCTACATAAGTTTTATTAAATTCATTTTTGTTGAACAACCCATAGGATATAGGAAAACAAGCAAACATTACATCTCTAAATGTAACACTATCAATAAACATAATCTACTTCAATAACATGCACCGCAAGCCACCGTAAATGCAACACCCTGAAGGAAGCATGCAAATAACATGAAATTTACAACATGCATTACCATCGGTGAGATACGCAAATGATAAGAATTTCAGCGCAGTCGCCCATCACGCGCATCTGTGGCGCCACTTCAAAGCTCTATTTATGGTTTGGAAATAATTGGCGCTATTTATGGTTAAAAAATAGCGATCATTTTTTGATCAAGTATCCGAGTTTGGCAGTGGAAGGATAGTAGCCTACCGAGATTGTGGATTACCTTTCAGGGAAATCGGTAGTCGAGTTGGGCGAAACCAAACAACTGTAATACGCATATGTGATCGCTGGATCCAAGAGGATGCGACGGACAGACGTGTTCGATCGCATGCGCCTCGATGCACCCCTTCACATGACAGGCAAGTTATGCGCATGGCAGTGATGGATCGTTCAGCTACATCACGAACCATAACACATTCAGTCTGTAACGCATCATCCAGTGACTGTGCGTACCATTCGACGTCGTTTACAGAAGAGTGGTCTGTCCTCAAGACGTCCATTGCTTCGTCTACTCTTGACGTGGAGCCACAGACACCGCCAATGGTGCGATGAAAGAAATATGTGGACGGCAGAATGGAATGAAATTGTCTTTACTGACGAATCACGCTTCTGTCAGCAACACCACGATGGTCGCATTCGAGTCTGGAGACACCGTGGAGAGAGGATGTTGAACAGCTGGGTTGTGAACCACCACACTTGTCCTGCATCGGGTATTATGGTATAAGGTGGTATTGTATACCACTCTCGCACTCCTCTAGTACAGCTCTCCTCCAGTAAAGACCTAAAAGTTTTTGTAAATCTATTTTGATGACCTTCACTGTCTTCCCAGGCCAACTTGGCTCTTCTTAGCTGTTTTTTTTAAATCTGTGCTGAGAAACATATACATTCGGTGAAGGTACATACACATTCGGTGAAGGTACATACACATTCGGTGAAGGTACATACACATTCGTTGAAGGTACATACACATTCGGTGAAGGTACATACACATTCGGTGAAGGTACATACACATTCGGTGAAGGTACATACACATTCAGTGAAGGTACATACACATTCGGTGAAGGTACATACACATTCAGTGAAGGTACATACACATTCGGTGAAGGTACATACACATTCGGTGAAGGTACATACACATTCAGTGAAGGTACATACACATTCGTTGAAGGTACATACACATTCAGTGAAGGTACATACACATTCGGTGAAGGTACATACACATTCAGTGAAGGTACATACACATTCGGTGAAGGTACATACACATTCGATGAAGGTACATACACATTCGGTGAAGGTACATATGAAGTGCTGAGAAACATATGCATTCTCGCCCCATCGGTAAAGCACCAGCAATTATTTCAATCTTTACACTCAGCCAGTTAGATATGTATACTTTAATTATGAATCAGATTTTATAATTTAAAAAATATTTTACTATCATATTATTATTAGTTATTTATTAGTTAATAGTTTGCTAGTTAATTAAGCAAATTATTTATTATGTTTAGTAATTTTCCATTATCAATATACTTGTAGCTCAATCAATATACTTGTTAAGGGTAAAATTTTTCAGTTGAAAACTATTTTAAGGTAAAGCACATTGTTTATTTATAGATTAAATATAATATTATTTTCAAAAAAAAAAATAAATAAAATAAGAGGTAAAAACAAAAAACTCATATTTTCAAATGGCAGACTGTTTTGTAAATATCAGCCTATCTAAATTTAGCATTTAAAAATATATCAAATAAGAAATTATTTTTTACATTATGTGTTTTAAATGTTAATAAAGCAGTTGCAAAACAACTTACTTTTAGTGAAAAATAAAATAAATATCTATATTTTTTGCAAGAAACTTGATTTGACCGCACACATTTTAATTCATAAGCAGACAGCTGAAAAATTAATTATATCTTAAAACACTTTGCGTATCATTAATAAAAATTATAGGTTTCGAAGTGAAATAAGGAGGTAACTTTTGTTAAGAAATTTACGTTTTTTAATGCACAGCTTTTATGCAGGTATGTTAGTGGAATTATTTTATTTAATGGAAAAGTAAATTTGAAAGTAAAGTCATTTCATTTATTTCGTACTAAATAGAAAATTGTTTTTAAATATGTATTGCAATTTAATTAAAACATTTCCGTATTTTAATTATACAGGAACTCTGTCAAATCAACATTTCTAAATGAAAAACTTAACATGAAACTATTTTTTATAATCATTCTATAATCAAATCATCAAGTTTCTTATGTCTCCTCGGAACTTCTTACTCGTTAATTGGTGTTGAAAAACTTACAGATTACAAGTGATTTGGTGAACCAATCAAAACCAAGTTCAATATGACGTCACATGTAAACCAACAATTTTTTCATTATATATAAGAGACTCGGTAATTTGTTGAAAAGGATACGACTAAAAATTTGCTGACTTCAGAATAGAAGAAAAAATACCGTATAAGCTTTAATGATCCTTTTTTATTTTCTGAATGAATCAACTGTATTGATAGCATATCTGAAAAACATCCCTATAAAAATTACGTAAAGGAAGGAAATCATTTTCCACATCTAGCAGCAATTCTTCTTGTTTCTGCTCTTAAAATATGCAAGGATATAGCAAAAGTTGCCATTTATTTTTTGCTCTATGATTTTAAGTTAAAAAAAAACATAACAACTTTTGAAGCTTTTCAGGAAAATGAAAGAAAAATTGTAACTTAGCAGTTTTGGCACTCGTCCCTGAAGTTTAAGAGAGGGATTTCCTTGCTTTTTTTCTTAAAACTCTTTTTAATTTTTCCCTTTCAAAGGGATTATTCTTGTTGGTCGTCCATCAAACAGTGCTTTGGCCTTTATTTGTAAAAATATCTTATATATAAGCAACAATGTAAGTTTTCTAATTCCATTTAAATTTAAGGAGACCTTCAGAATTTCTTTCCCTTTAAAGATTTTACTTTTAAATGAAGTGCGCAGATTTATTTTTGCTTCTTTAAATTTTAACTGACTTATTTCTTAGATTCTTATTTAGTTAAATCATATTTACAATTGCAAGAAACTAATGATGTTCAAATATTAATGTAATCATCTAAAAAGTAACGGATGTAAAATTCATCAAAAAAAAAGAGCATACATGAATTAAAATAAATTTTAATACAATTCACTTAATTTAAGTCTAAAAAATATGTTTGTCTTTAATTCATTTATTTTGATATCCAGTACATTATATATAAATAAAGATTATAAAATTTTATTAAATACTTTATGCAATTATTTATATAATACATTTATATTGTATAGTAAAATTGTTAATATAACTATGTTTACTAAATTTTAAAAAATATCTGGATTCCAGTCAATAGTAATACAGATAGAAAAATCGATTGTAATAAAATTGGGCTTATTTTTAGAAAGAAATGTTTTTTTATTAAACTTTCCGTTTTTATTATTATAGAAAATAAACATCATTTCTTTTTAGATATTCCTGCATTCTTTGTTCTTGAACAAAAAAAATCTCTGTATAAAATTTTAAAATTATTGTAAAATTCTACTGTTTACCTGATACAGCCCTCTAAATTTTAAAAACAACATATTACTTTTTTCATTCCTATAATTTATTGCTGACTGAGAGATTGCTGAATATTCATTCTTTGCAGTTTTGTTGGTTGATTGAATTGGAAATAGAAAGTGAGGGTTTTGTTTTCTTAACCACTTTCTTTCATTCTCAAAGTATGATCTCTTTCAATTTTTAAATTCAATTAAAAATATTTTGTCATATGCTTTTACAGAGCAAGTTTTTTTTGGCAGAAATACAAATACAATCCATGTAATATATCCACAGTCAAAATGCAGCGGAAGAATTTACCTTCCAATTAAAAAAACACTCTTAATATACACATGCTTAACGTGTTTTCAGCTAAACTAAAGTACTGATTATTCCTACATTAAATACTAGATTTTAATCTATAGTATGTTTGATGAAATATCCTTTAAATAAGAAATTTCACTGCAATTTTAAACTTCTTTTGTCGATTTTTTTGGAATGGAACGTTTATATACGTTTGCATAAATGTGATGCATTTTAATGATGTATGTTTATTTTATAAAATATATCTTACATTATTTTGTGGAAGACACTGAACAAAAATTTCAATGTCAAAACGATTTATTTCTAAATAACATATAACTGTGACTTCTAAAGCAGAAAAAATATATTTTGATACAAAGCATCATATATTTCTTCTAAAATGCTGTATTTCTTAAGTTACTAACATTAAGGCGACATTACTTCTTCAGACATACATTTAGAAAAGAAAATAACAATACGGACAGCCATCACTTAGCGAGTTAAGGATTTCTTACCAATCAGGCGAAAAATATTTTAACTTGTGACTTTTTTTTTCACGCCAAGAGAAAAATTTCCAAGTTTGTGCTTCCACTTGTCACTCTATCAACCTCACCCTACAATCTTTTATTTCTTCTTAAGAAGTGCCATGAAAATCTTTTTGTTCAAGTCGGAAAAATATCAGCTACCCATCTGTCTAGAGAAGGAACAAAATAGATGCGTCTCAGAAATTTTTTAGAAAATTTTTGCGATCATTGAAGCAGATGGCGTAAAAAAAAGTCTTAAAATGCAACTTTGTAACTGGGACCATGCTTCAATTGAAATGTATCGTTGTTTGAAGTAAAAAAATTCAATAAGAACTAAAAATTAATTTTGAAGCTTAACTCATTGTTGTGGTTTATAAAATAACAGTATAAAAAAAGCTTTACAGATATAAATCTGTACTTTATAATATTTAATATGCTTTATAATATAATGATACTTTATAATATTATGATAAAGACTAAAAATTTAAAATGGAATGATTGAATCCAAAAATTTATGCGTCATATTTTAAATGAAGGTATATGATTGTAAAAACATAAGAATAATTAAATTTACTTGATGAAAAATACAATGATTTTTGTTTTGTTAATTCCTCGCTGTTTAATTTTAGAATTAATTTTAATTGGAAATAAGCAATATTGCCCTGGCAAAGATACTTATGACTTCTAAACTTAAGCAAATGGTGATTGCAAGTTTGTCATAATCAATATTTCAGTGAATCTTCTATTGGACAATTACTGTGTATATTTATGTTCTCTTAAAATTTATGTTATCATTTATTTCTAAATGTTTGTGATATATATATGATTTTAAAACTTATTATTATGTGTTCTCACACTTTTATATTTTTCTATAGATTTTATAATATTAACATTACATTAATAAAATAGTGAAATGAAATGTATTTAGTTTTTAATTTCTCTGTTAGAGAGTAACTGACAAATGTATTAAAACGCATTATTTTCAGCAGAATCCTGAGTCTATATTGCAGTTAAATTATTCCATTACATTTACAGCTGATTATTATGATTGTCTAACTCATTAAACAAGACCATCAAGCTCGTAGCCGCCTACCCTGTGAAGTGGTCAGAGTGCCTGACTGGGGATAGGGAGGTCCTGAGTTCGAATCCCAGTTCGGCCATGGATGTATTTTCTCTCTTTGTCTATCCTGTCTTTGTTCTTTCTTAGTATAATTGGTTGCCTACCCTTTTAAATGGCATGTGTGTACTGAGGAAGTCAGACTCGACTCGACACCAAAATATGGTTCAGTTGTAAAAGTGGAGCATCGCACCCCATATTGTCAACCTGGCTTGCACAAGACAACAACAACATCAAGCTGGTAATTTTGAGCTAAAATTAATTGGTACACACCATCTAGTGTTGCCAGTCTCCTTTTTTAAAATTCTTCGCCAAAGAAAAGCATTGGAGTCAGTAAATTGCCTTCTTCTATTTCTAAATAGTAATTCGTTTGTAGATCAATTCGAATCGGTTTTTGGGGATTAATCCCAAACAATATTACAGATGCTAATATAAATTTATTTTTCTAGAATATAGCTGATATAGCTTGAGTAACCAATACACATATTTATAAGAGACTAGCGCCTCAAACGTTCATAATCAACATTTAAAGCTGGCTGAATATTATAAAGTTTTCCATTCTAGAAATAAATAGCGACAGAACCATTTCCACTATAATAGCCAGACTTAAAACAAAACACTTGAAAGGTATGAGGATTTCTACAGACGGACAAAGGAGTTATACCAGGCTTTGTCCTCACTGCCCGGATAACACCCGTCTCCACAACACATCTTCAGCTGTCCAGCAATGCTGGCCAAGTTTTTTAACATCAGCATAGAGGATCCTGTGGAGCTTCTTTTTACATATAAAGCTGCAAAGATCACCAGGGCTGTTTTGGACAGCTTATTTGACATTTAGTATTTTTGCCCGTACTCCATGGACACGACATCATCATCATCTAATTAAATTACAAATATTTAATTAATAAAGATGACTTCTCATTTTACACTTGAAAGAATTATCCAACTGTGCATGTTTTACCTTGAAAGGAAAAAGCATTTATTTGTCATTAATCTCCATATAAAATGTATACTTAACAAATGAATCATTTAAAAGACTGAGCATAATGTATTTGTGGCTGGCGCGTTGAATGAAAATGATTCAATGTGGATTATCGGAAGACTTGGTAACAAAGGAATATAATGCCTTAAAACGAATAGCTCCAAACAGTGTACACACGACACTGATTGATTAAAATTAAATTTATATAAAATTTAGAGTTATTTATTTACCGCATAAAAGACAGGTTTGACTCCAATGTCTACAAAAACAACAAGAAATTTTTCGACGTTTTTGCGTTGCCATTGAGTTAAGTGAGAATAAGTGAGCAGATTAGTGCATAACGTGGTTGAGACACCAGTCAGTCGAGACTAGGAATATTAGTCGTTATAAAAGTAGGTAAAATATTAAGTTCTTTCAAACAAAATATCCAATTAAATGAGAAATTCCACAGACGGACAAAGGAGTTATACCAGGCTTTGTCCTCACTACCCGGATAACGCCCAACTGCCTCCATAACACATCTTCAGCTATTCAACAATGCTGGCCAAGTTTTTTAACATCAGCATAGAGGATCCTGTGGAGTTTCTTTTTACAGATAAAGCTGTAAAGATCACCATGGCTGTCTTCGACAACTTCGAGGACATTTAGGGCTTTTGCACGTACTCCGTGGACACGACATCACCATCGAAGCTGGCTGAAGAAGCCCAAACAAATAACTAATCATTAATTGTCAATCATTGTTACTGGATACTGGTGTCTCCAATAACAAAATACTTATTCATAAGACGGCTTAAGAAGCCTAAATAATTTGTTACTAATTCATAATGAGACTGACGTCTCAAAAATCATAATAATCCTTTAAAATTTGGCTTAGAAGGATAAAACAAAAATTGAAGTTACAGAGCGATGTCCTCTCCGTAACTCATACTCCGTAAGCACCTACCGTATATATGTTATCCTTTTTTCCCCCAAATCATGAAGAGGAAAGAAGGAAGGGATGGGCAGATATAATCTCAAAATGCTGTCTGTCGATTTTTACAGAGTCCATCGATATAATTAAACAGCATAAGATTTTTGGAAGCCCGGTGGCTTAGTGGCAGCGTTTCACGCTCCGATGACACAGGTCCGAGGTTCGATTCTCGGGCTGCACAAGGTTGACTCATCTATTCATCCCTTCAGTGGGTCGATTAACTGAGTACCAAGCATGCTTGGGAACTAAACACTGGGGTCTTACGTTAGGCTGACCACCTAACTGGGACATATGCTTCGCACCCAAAGGCCCTCGGTTATGAAAACAGTTATGGGCAATGTAGGCCTTGGCCCACATGGGCTGTCGTGCCATGGATTTTAGTTTAAGTTTAAGATTTTTGAGTGAAGCAGTATCAAGTATCAAACGTACAATCTTCCGCATCTTAGTACACCGCCTGCCAGAATTAATTAACCGTATTCTTCAAAATATTGTCACTTAAAGCAATTCATTTACGAAGTAAACGGATTGTCAAATTCAGTTAAAATTAATTAAAAGCATGAAAACTATTAATTTTTCAACTTATATGCCCCAATAAATATTTATAGAGATATTTTAGATATACAGGGTACAGATTTCCCTTCCTTGCATATATCAACGGTTATTTTTCAATTTGTTCAACACAGCTTCATTTATTTTTCCTAAATATTAATTGATTGATCAACAAACTAGTATTCAATTTCAGGGTACATACGTATTATTCGGTGTACTTATTTTCCATAAAAATATGTCGTTGAATTTTGAAAATTTTGATATATTATTTTTTAAAATATGGAGTAAAAGCATCGATAATGTGACAAATAGGTAGAAAAATCATTTGTAATTTATTTGGTGCTAAATCGCATTAATAAATGACATTTTTTCGCAGATATGGTGGACGAGGTAAAACATAAATACAGATTGGAGTAGTCGTTGGTTAAACACCTATCTAGTGATTGTTGCTTAATATCCACTTTAATATTGTAAATTCGAATCGAATTTGTCATAAAAGGTTAATAGGAATAAACTCGATTGCAAACTTTTTTTACACTGAAGCCATAAATCTTTTCTAGCATACAACTGCAGCCCAACAGTACCTGACTGCGGATAAGGAGGTCCTGGGCTCGAATCTCGGTTCAGGCATGGGTGTACTTTCTCTCTCTATCTATCCTGTCTTTGTCCCTTCCTTGTATGAATGAGATATGAATGGTTGCCTACTCTATAAACGGGTCCCTATTACATGTGTGTAAAGAAGAAGTCGGACTCCACACCAATATATGGTTCAGTTGAAAAAGTGGAGCAGCGCACCCCATATTGCCAGCCTAGCTGGCACACGACAACAACAACTAATTTAATTTTCTACGGCGTAAATTATTAAATCAATGAAAAGAACTTTTTCTGATCTAAAGTCGACTATAGAATGGAGTTGCGTTTTGAAGTATGTTGTCAGAGACACAGACGTTGGGACACAGAAAATATTTGGAATACTATTTATTCTTTCAACAAATTTTTTATTAACTATATGAAAACAAAATCCTTAATCTGCTTTAAAATATGTATAAAGTTCAACATTATTATTAAGTAATCAAATGTGTTGAATTTTAGCTTATTTAAAGAAAACATTGTTAAATATATAAAATAATCATTAATTTTTTATACAATCATAAAACATTGGCTTAATAATGGCGCGCGTAACCCTTCCACACATCATTTCAATCAAAAATTTTCAGTCTGTATTTCCTTTCCTGCTTGCTTAGAGAACTTGGTTTTGAAAACATAATTTATGATTTAGGAAAGAATTCGTTAAAAGAGGATTTTCCTTTTTAAAAACCAATGCAATCGCTAACTAATGAAATGCGAAAGTTCTTATTTATGATACCAGCATTATAACAAAACAATTTTTATAATAGTTAAGTTTTTAGATTTTTTTATTAAAATAGATAAGTTTGGCTGAATACTTAATCAAGGTAAATACTTTGGTAAGATAATGTAATGTTAATAGAAGAGCACAAAATATTGCTAGCTCAATCTTTATTTCCTTCAGCAAGTTGGGCTCGGAGATTGACTAGCAAAATGACATCACTCCAGAAATCAGAAAGAGAATCATTGTCGCAAACCGTTGTTTCTTTGGTCTAAGACCTCTTTTGAAATCTTACCTAATCAGAAGGACAAAAATAATTTTATACAAGACATTTTGATTAAGCCTATTCTAACCTACGCTTCAGAGATATGGACTTTGACGATGAAGGAAGAGAAAACATTGGCGATTTTTGAAAGAAAGATCCTAAGACCTATTTTTGGTGCTGTCCTGAAAAATAACACCTGGTGAAAAAAGTATAACTTTGAACTGTACAAAATCTATGGAGAAGAAGACATCATTAAATGAATAAAACTATCTAGAATGAGATGGGCAGGCCACCTCATGAGAATGAGTACAGAGAGAACACCAGTAAAGGTCTTCTACACCACTCCTTTCTGTAGTAGATCAAGAAGAAGACCCAAAAAGAGATGGAAGGACTGCCTGGAAGAAGACTTCAACATACTTAAAGTCAACAACTGGAGGTCAATTTCTAGAAAAGGGGCGGAATGCCAGAGACTTCTGAAGAAGGCCAATTCCCACAAAGGGCTGTCGTGCTGATGATGATGAATCTTTATTTCTCACCAATGCCGAACCCATGGGGCCCGATTGTTAGGACGTCGTTATCATTATCAGGAAGTAGTAAATTAGATTTCTGGCTTAACCACAGATTCGTCGTGTTTCTTAAAGGAGGCTGGAACACGTTAAATATGTCGTGGTTGCAATGTCCTACAAGTGAAGCGATACCCCATGGGGTGACATGTCAAGTATTGGGAATCCTCTGTTTGATCTCTGCTTCTAAGTTACGAGGACTCTCACCTGGTTATTTCCACTTAACTAATGGAGCCCAAGACAGTGCTAGGTACTGAGAAAAATACTGGTGCAACAACAACATACCTATACCAAAGTAGAATTAAAACATTACTTTTCTATTCATTGAACGTTTTGCAAATTATGGCATTATAGTTATTAATTAATTGATACAGAATTAGGTAAAACTGAAGACAACCATTTTTTAATGGTTGTCGTACTTATTTTTATACCACGTGGTATATTTCTTGGTGACACTTTATGCCATTTTTATGCAATACATTATTTGATATTGCACAATTAATTTGAATGTTGTTGTCGTGTGCTAGCTATAATGGACACATGGGGTGCGCTGCTCCACTTTTCCAACTGAACCCTATTTTTTGGTGTGGAGTCCGACTTCCTCAGAACACACATGCCATAGGTACCCGTTTATAGGGTAGACAACCATTCACACCTATTCATACAAGGAAAGGACAAAGACATGATAGATAGAGAGAAAGTGCACCCATGCCCGAACCGGGATTCGAACCCAGGACCTCCTTATCCGCAGTCAGGCACGCTGACCACTAGACAAGCTGGGCGGCATTAATTTGAATGATATAGGGAAATAAGCTTTGAAAAAATATTTAAATTTTTTCATTTATATTAAAAATTTTTTACATTTTATATTTTTATGTGGATACCAGCAAACTTCCCTGTATACAACTCTAATGAAATTGTACCAGTTAGTTATATTTCTAAGTTAACAAGCATAGTTAAGTGATTTATATATAACTGATATTTAATAAACATTTGAAGCAATTTAAGTTTCATTCTTATCATTGATAAGCTATGCAAACAGATATTTCTGCTTATGTTTTGAAAGTACAACTGCTGTAATGGATGCTTGAGGTTTCTCAGGATTGTATATTTACACTTTTTACTCAAAATCTTGTATTAAATGAGAATTCTGATATGAGAATTTATCATTTTTAAATTTTAAACAATAATTGCATATATTGGATCTGTTATAAATTTTGTAATCAGAATACCCTTTGTTAAAGCTCTAAAATTTTTTTTCTATAAGGTAAACAAATAACTCAGAAATTCTTTACGACATATAAGCGCATATATGAAGAAATGTAAATCTAAAGAATTAAATTCTGGAAGAATATCTAAGTGAGTTATTAATAAACCAAAAAATAAGAATGGTTGCCATCTCTGTGTTAAAATAATGTTCGATAGTCAGGAGAATATTTTTCATTTTTCTTTCAGCCAACCAGTCCCATTTCTCATTGTATCCACTCCAGTGCCCATAACAATTGCCCATGAAAAGAGAAACTCGTTCGGAACATAAAATATGGTTTAAAACCAGAGCTAACTTGCTGTTTCATTGAATAAAACTTACTCTCCTAAGCACAAAAACTACGCAGGGCTACCAAAATCTCCACATATGAACCACCCCCCTCCCCATCTCCTCGAGGGTATTCCGCAGTGAACTCCATCATCCCTCATCTACTGTCAGCCCGCCCTTTCAATGCAAGCCCCGGCCACCCTTCGGACTTGTCAGCTTGCTTTTATTGTATCAACTCTCGACGAAAAGTGTAAAAATTTAAAAATTACCTATCTAACAAGATCTCCTCCACGCACTCGCCTGGAAGCAACGGAGTAACAGACTACCCTCGATTCTAAAGCCATTCTTTTCAGCTGGTCCACCCCCTTCCCCTTGTTTCTCGCATCCTGAACGATTATTTTTATTTCAAAACGTCCTTTCCATTCATTCTGCTTCCTTTTGAATTCTTTTCTAAGATGGAGAGGGGGAGGGAAGTGTCTCTGCAGTTGGAGGAGTATTTCCCACCCTCGCACTTGGCACATGAAAGTTGGATTATATGTATTATGGCTAGAACATAAAGTGGAAAACAGTTTCTACTGACTTTTAGGTCTATTTAGTTTCCCGATGCAAAGTTTTTAAACTGAAATTTTATTATTAAAATTTGAAAAAAAAATTACTCTAAATGGTGATATTTAAGCATTTGTTTTGCAAATATTTTTGAAAATATAATTGTAGAAAAGCATTATTGTTTTCATTGTTAAATATAAGGAATTGAAAACTATATGATATATGATTTTTAAATTAATATTTTAAATCTTTAAAGTATTCAATTTTATTATTAGAATTTGCCGCTTATCTGTTGATTACTTTTGTGATATTAATTAATTCATCAAAATATGTATCGAAAAAATTGTAGCATGTTAATAATGTTGGTTAAAGAAAATTTTCTTTTTTTTTTTTGTTGGTTACAGAAAGTTTAAGGATGAGTAAAAACGTAAAACAAATTCTTCTTTGAAATAGTTATCTAGGGAGGATAATTAATTACATTATATTTCAATCCGAAATAACTTGGAATAACCAGGGAAGCGGTTAATCAAATCTCTGCTTCATAATATTAGCTTCTTTATAGTAAAAATTAAGTTTGATTAAAATATTACTACACAAATATAACAGTACTTAATAATTAGTAGAATATATAACAAATAGTAGATTTAATCATTAAATTTTTCTAAAAAGTAAAAAGTGAGTAAAATGAAATGAAACAACTCTATTAAACTTAATGAGAGCTCAAGAATAAATTGGATTGAATATTTGATAAATATTTGCACAATTCACCCTTCCATTAAAGATAGATAAATTGATTGAGGATTATTTGATAAGAAGCTCATAAAAATTAGATATTTGCCTTTTTAAGTACGAAAATTACTAAATTATATATATATATATATATATATATATATATATATATATATATATATATATATATATATATATATATATATATATACATATTACTGAATTCAAAGTGATGTTTTTATCTTTCTTCAAATGCGTGTCATTTATAAATTTCAAGGGATTATCGTAATTGATTTTTCTACAAGCACCAATGTACAAAAAAGTGTTGCCACATTGAACAAATTGATATTTACTGACTATTAGGAAAATAATTACATAACGAGAATGAATATATACAATTATGAGTTCTTTCATAATTGTATACATACACGCGATCGTTATATAATTTTTCCTCTTCAATTCATGTTTTAATCTGAGAATAAAAAAATATTTATATAAAAAATTTACAGAATTTTATTTGATTTTTTAAATCATATCAATGATAACTTTTAAATAAATATTATGAATACCTCTTTTTTTATTTGTTCTTTTAACTATGATGAGGTTCCTTCTGTTTCTTGTAGTTTTTTTCAATATTTAATTCAATTATATAGTATTCACTTCTAAAAAACTTCGGCGACTTCTGTCAACTATTTTTTTTTCTGAAATTGCTACCCTTTTCGAAATTGAGTCATTGACCAATTCTGGTTTTTTGCCAGGCTCTCAGGTTTCTTAATTTCCAAAGTGTCATTCCATATTCTTTTGAAATCCATCGTCATTCCCAAGCGGGACAAAGGACACAATCATGAGTACATAAAAGTTGATTCACGATAAAAAAAAAAGCTAAAACCTAGAGAGAATGACAAAAAAAGATGAAATAAAATCAACATACTTGGAACTCTAATCCTCTCAATGCAGGTTTGGAGAACAAAGCGGAAATGTGAACTTGGAAAAAAGAAAAACTTGAATCTCATGTAATGGAATTGAATCTACATGTTCTAAAAGATTATGGTGTACTGGGCCAGCAATTTGCATTCTTTCTCCTCAGATACCTTTCCCCTTCTTCTTCTTCTTAGAGTTGGGTTTGTATGTCACTGGGCACCTCTGCTTTTATCAGCATTTTGTACTATTAACTCCAAACCCAATGTTTCCTAGTTCCAGTTGCTCGGGTCACCCACTTTATTAATAAAGTCCGATAACTCTTTAATGGAGTCTAGGTGTAACTTTCTAGTATGGATGATGCTTAAAGAAGTTAATCTAGGGAGGGCAAGGGCCTCACTTTCGTAAATGATATGCTTGGCCGTTTCCTCTTGCGTATGACATTTCCTGCAGATAGGGTTTTGCTCAAACAGTCCCATTTTATGTAGATGTTTTCTGAAATAGTAGTGCCCAGTGATGAAACGTATCTTCTGCCTGGAGCATCTTAGAATTTCAGAGGCAATCCTCGCTGATGATCCACAGATCATACTTTTAGCGAGGGTTTGACCAGGAGTGTTGAGCCAAGCTTCATACTTCTTCTGTTAGTATGTTCAGATACCTTTAGTTAAGACGAATGATTTGATGACTTTCATACTTGATTTTAAACCATCTTCTTGAAAGTATACTGTTAGAAAAAAAGCTTAATTTAATTTTCCTTTGACTCAATAAATGATGGTCCAACTCATTTATATACTATATTCTTGAATCCGAGTAGAATTTCTTGTAATATGTGCATAAGTTCATTCAGTTATCATTTTTCTCTGTGTTTACGATTCTAATGAAAAGGAAGAAAAAAGAAACAGAGTAGAATAAGAAAAAAGGCAAAAAAAAAAAAAAACAGTCACTTCATGGTTAAGTTTCAATACACTAAAGCAGTTTAATGTTTTTGTATTTTATATAATTTAATATTATTTTAATTTGATTTACACTTACAAACAATAATCTGTTAATATATTAGACTTCTCTAAATATTCATTTCAGAATCTCATACTATTAAAAATAATTCGCTTTATTAATTTCTACTTTATATGAAATTATAAAATTTTAATGTTATGACTTTCATATGTTCTTAGCGTGTAAAACATGCAATACGTCACAAAATTCTTATAAATATCCAAAATTGACAGAAGAATAAAAATATATATTCAATAGAAGGTATAAATTGTTTAATAAACTTTCTCGCTTTAAGGTACATGATATTATTTTTATTTTTAATGTACATGAAATCTATTTAAATTTACATTGTAATATATTGAATAAAATTTTTCCATAGTAAAATTTAATGAAAAGTGCTAGTATGTAAATAATTTCTGTCCCTAAATTATATATAACTAATTCATATCCCTAAATGCATAAAATGATTTATCAAATTTTGTGACACGATTTCATATTTAATTGCTACCTTCAAAATGGTCTCTTGTGTTTTAGATCACATTAAATAAGAATTTTTCGCAAAATAAAAAATCTGTTAATATTTTATAAAAATATCAATTTAGTAAAATTTTCGAATAAAGAATTATAGAATTATTCCTAAAAGAGTCCAATAAGATCAAGAATTCTGAAATACTGAAAATAAAGATGAATGCCATCAGTTTTCTTACTATAAATAATTTCACTGTTTTAACAATAATTTTAGTGACTCTTAGTATCATTTTAAATTATGAGACGTTAACGCCAATTCATATCAATAATTTATTTAAAATGGTAAATTAGAAAATAATTGTTTTTATTACTTTCATTACCACCATCATTATGAGGTTTTTAAACTTTTAAATAATTAATAGGTATTTTTCCCAATTTCTTTCATCTAAAATTTACGATAAATTTCATAATCTGTAACTAATAATATTGTTGAGAGGCAGATTTATTTTTATGCGTACTGTTCTCTTTCAAATTTCTGTTAATATTTTTTTCCAAATATTTTTCAAGTTAATATTTATACTTAACCTGAACTGTGGAAAACAAAGCCAATACTTTCTTGTCAAAAAGTTATTTTTGTATTTTGGTATAAGTGACTTAACATTTTAGTAAAAAATTATACAAAAATCTTCAAATATCAGAAAAGTCAAAGAGTTTCGAAATATTATTGTTGTTACTAATGGCACTTGCACGAGCCAAGCTCGCTATGTCTTGGCTATGCGAATTTAAGTCAATTGTGAGCATCTTTCGTTTTAATCAGAGCACTATGAAGGTGAAAATACGACTTTGCTCTACACGCATGCTATAGGTACCCGTTAAAAGGGTAGGCAATCATTCACACCAGGACAAAGACAGGATAGATAGAGAGAGAAAAAGTACATCCATGCCCGAACCGGGATGCGGCTCGAAGTATTATAAAAATAAAATGAAATATCAAATTACCAAGTAATGAATTCTATTACAAATTAAAAATGTGTAGGAATTCTTAAGCCCAGAAATGCAGTTTTCAAAAAAAGAGGACTGAAATATTAAATTTTTACAGAAACGTTTCCTAATGATAATAAAATTTGTACAGACTTTTAATAAATTAAAATATCAGTCAAAATGCCAGAAAATTTTACAGTGTAATATAAATAACCACAAATAACTTTAAAAATATTCAAATAAAAATTTCAAATCGATAACAGATTCAAACGATTATCACTTAAATGCAAAACGTATCGATAAAAAAAGGAAAGCTTGTTGGATGTGGATTTTCTCCAGTTTGTTTCGAAATGAACGCTTCAAATGCCCATTTTTCTTTTGAAAGAAAAGAAAAATATTTTATCTAAAAATCTTTTGGGTCCAATGAATAACATTTTAGACAATGTGCATTCTAGAATTTCAGTTATTTTTTTCTCTGTCGCCATGCAAAACGATAAAACTTTGAAATTGTTTTGTCGTTATGCGTATACCAAACGATATTTTTCATGCTTCGAAAGCTAAAACTTCTACAGCGATAACAAAACGAGAAGAAAAAGTTTTGAGTCCTAAGTACTCTGGAATGACGAGACTGATTTGAGGCGTAGGAGGACAGTTTTGGGTCTTCGGATTACTGATCAAAATATCATTGTCGCATTTACTTCAATGAATTTGAAAACGAAAAGTGATAAATGCAATTCTCTGTCAGTATAGTTATAGTTAAAATTTTTGATATAAGTTGTGTTAGATCATTATGACTTTTAATAAAATTTTTAAGCCAAATAAAATAACATTTTTAATTATAAGTGAAAAGTGGAATCAACGTAAAAAATGTAATTCAACCAAATCTTGTTTAAAATCTTTCCAAAGCCGCCCAACTTGTCTAGGGGTCAACGTGCCTGACTACGAATAAGGAGGTCCTGGGTTCGAATCCCGGTTCAAGCATGGATGTACCTCTTCTCTCTCTATCTATCCTATCTTTGTCCTTTCCTTGTATGAATGAGGTGTGAATGGTTGCCTACCCTATAAATGTGTACCAATGGCATGTGTGTAGAGCAAAGTCATACTTTCCCCTTCATGGTGCTCTGATTAAAACGAAAGACGCTCTCAATTGACTTAAATTCGCATAGCCAAGGCATAGCGACCTTGGCTTTTCCAAGTATCATTAGTAACAACAACAACTTCCATAAAATTTTATAATTATACAAAGAAATGGACCAGGTGATAGCTTAATTGATGTATTTAACATATTCTGTTGACAGAAATGAATTATAAAAAATACTGTAAATAATTTATTCAAATGTTTGGAACACAATTTAAGTAAAACAGAAAGATTATGCTCTTTAAAGTTTCCTATTATTAATTTGAATATTATGTATTTTCCACCTTCAATACTTGTGAATATATCATTCTTACAAAAAATGCATATAGATTTTCCTAATAAGGATTTATTCATTGTAACAATGAGGTTACCTACATCGACCAAGACTTAAACAAGGTATAAGTGACAATCTAAAATATGTTTCATTATTATACGATTTTGTTAGGGCACAGAGTCCGTATAATCCAGGATGCCAAATTGTAAGTTCAGTGATTTTTGGCGGATATTCTTATGTATCTGGCCAACATCATTTTTATTACGTCATACATAAGGAGACCTATAAAAATTATGCAGAAAATTCTGTTTTGACAACTTTAATCATCGTGCACGTCAAAAAACGTCATCTTGGCAACATTTCTTCATCACCAAAAAAAAAATCAGAATTTGGAATACTGGATTATAAGGCATCTATGCCTTTTGTAGGCAGTTAGAAATATTATTAAATGGCTAAATTGACATGTAAATTGAATTCTGCTTTCCATTTTTTTTATTTTTGACACTACGGAATGGATAATCTAACTGCCAAATCTGTGTAAAACATTTGATCATCCATCAAATTTCCAGGCGGACTTTTCAAAAGTTTTACTTCTTCAAGTGTTGGGAGGAAGAGAAGAGAAGGGAGGAACTTCCCTCTTGCAACACTTGAAGAAGAACAAGAAGAGAAAATTAAGCACCCACACGGACACGGACATGAACATAGAAACCCCGCATCCAACTTCCATTGTCCAACCATGACTAGAATTACACAAAGGATCTTTTACTGAATAGAGTGTATTTTAAAACAAGTCATGGCGAAGAACTTCTAATTTTGCATTGTTAGAACAATCTCTTTACAAAAGCTATATGTATAAGAATGTGTATGGGAACGAAGTTGCGGATCTGTTGGTCAAGGATGGATATGGTCAAGGATATATATAAATATATTCGAAGCCCGGTGGCTTAGTGGCAGCGTTTCACGCTCCAATGACACAGATCCGAGGTTCTATCCTTGGATTGGGCAAGGTTGACTCAGCCTTTCATCCCTTCAGTGGGTTGATTAACTGAGTACCAAGCATGCTTGGGAACTAAACACTGGGGGTCTTACGTTAGGCTGACCACCTAATTGGGACATATGCTTCGCACCCAAGGGTCCTCGGTCATGAAAACAGTTATAGGCACTGTAGGCCTTTGCCCACATGGGCTGCCGTGCCATGGAGTTTAGTTTTAGAGAAATAATGGCGTCATGGCCAAATTTCTGGGTATTTGTTATAAATAAATATTTTCAATACAATTATACAATAACGTGTTTATTTTTTTCATCAATTCATGCATTAATTTTGGAATAAGTTAATGATACATTTAATCCTAGTGCATAGGTTCCCAAGGTGGTCCAAGTGGACCACCAGGAGTCCATAGGAGACCACACGGAGGTCCACCTAGAGGTGAAAAGAAAACAGAGGCTCACAAGTTATAAGTGGGGGTCCACGAAACATTTTCTGGTTTTTATAATAAAGAACAAAAATTTTAGCATGAATTTACCTATCAACGTTGGCAGGTAGCATCATTCACTAGGTAAGTACTCAAAATTATTCGAGATTCAGTTCAAACACAGAACTGAATAGAACAATAGGTAATAGTACAAGTGTACACCACATGTCAAAGTGCCGCCCGTGCGCCGTCTCATTAAAAGTATGACTACCTTTTATTGTTGATTCCTATTTCAGAGTTTGTTGTTGATTTTTCTCAATTGTTGATTGTTTGTAACAATGTTTATAATTTTGTATAACCACAAGTACTAAAGTATTACTTTAATAAATAGGACACAAGAAAATGTGCTACTTTTTTTCTAAACACCCCCAATTTATGTTGATATTTTTTAGGAGTTCTGGGAATACAGTAGAAATGCGACAGCAGGGGGTCTACTGAAAATAGTAAAACTTTGAAAGTGGTCCACGAGAAAAAAAATTTGGGAACTCATGTCCTAGTGTAACGTGAATTTTGAAATTTTTGTTTCAATTTCCAGCATTAAGTTACCTTAATAAATTTCCTGCGCAAGTTATTTATAAATTTCAAATATTTAAAAAATTAAATATATTTCAAGTAAGTCTTATAAGTATTTTATCAAAATTTAAAACTACAGTAATATAAAATAAAGATATTGAAAAATTAAAAAAACAAGATAATCTTTCATTATCGATCAGATATCCACAGTGAATAATTTCAGCGTAACTCTTAATTTTCTCGTGCCCACTCTTCTGCATGTGCATTACCTTTATTATCTTTTACATGCTTCAGGTAATTCCGCAACAAAGAATATTCATCCTACAAAAAGAAAATTGCAGATGCTCCTATTTCCCATTGTCCCAGAGCTACACGATAATGTCTTCGTCGTCGAAGGGAAATTTTTCCAATAAGCAAACCGTACGAATTCAAAGAAACTCTCTGTATCGAAATGATAATAACTAAGCCGAGAAGAAAAGGAAGACATTCCTTATTCGACATTCCTTACCGAGAAATTATACAATGAAAACAGATATCTAACTTTTAGACGTTTAAACTCGAAGTGTATTCGAACGGAACTAAGAAACAAATCACGACTAAACATAATTTCCCGATTGAATCTTTTCTTCTTTCTCAGTCTTTGTCGTTGATTTATATGTACTGCATTGAGAATGTTCCTTCGTTTCATTTTCTTTCGAAAATTCAGTTATTTGTGTTGAATTTTTCATATCCGAGGGAATGATCCGTGACGCATCAAAGTATGAGACATTCCAAAAACCTAGTTTTTTTGTAAAAAAATTGTAATGAATAAAACGTACCAGTTTATGAATCCGTTTCAAAAATGTTTTTTTTTCCTTTTTTAAATGAATTCATTTTCCTTAAAGAAGAATTTATAAGAAACTATTTGCAACAATTACGTTATAATCATTACATTGCCATAAGATTTAAAGAATGATGATATAAAATTGCTTCATTTATATATTAATCATAAATATTTTGTAGAAAAAGATAATGGTATTTTTATGTTAATATTTTTTATTATACATATTTTTTTTATTTTTACCACAATGATAAATGTTTTTCGATGAAAGCTAGCAGTAAAAAAATTCATTTTTATTTGAAGTTCTTTAAAATATGAAAAATTAAAAAAAAACATTTCATGCTTTAAAAATAGTAAATACAAAGAATATTATTGAAAAAAAATAAAAAAAGGTAAAAAAATAAGCACTGTAGTTTTATTGCATACATATTTTGAAATATTAAAATATTATATAATTTATATATTTTACCTTTTATTTTTAATATTATAATAAACATTAAAATATGCGTATTTGGGTGTTTAATACAAAAAGCTAGAAAGATTCTTCTTTAGTAAGTATTCAAATTTCCAACAATATAAAATTTAATGAATAAAAAGCCCTTTCTTATTAATAAAATAGTGTGTACCGTAAAAATATATAATATTGATAATTTCAATTAAAGTTATATTTCAGTGCTTGTATCAATCCCACTACTTCAAACAGTAGTAAAATTACAATAATTTTAACGAAACAAAATTTATAATTGCAAAAGAAAAATTTTATTTGGATGAGCTTTCTCGTAGATTCACGTAAAAATGGGCCTCATAAAGGTTTGAAATTTTGAGAAAGCTTGGATTTCTTATTGATTACAGGTTCAATACCTATAGGAAGCGAAAGTAGAGGCCTCTACCGAAGAACACTGTTCTAAGTGGCTGAGATCATGACAGAAAATGTGTGCTAAATTACTATTCTAAACGCTTCAACTGTCGATTCTCCATCCCCAGTGGAGTGGCTTAAAAGCACTTTACGGTCACTCTAGAATGTTTGATCAGACCTGGTCAACAAGTAACGTTATCGTCTGTAAGGGAGGACTCAATTTGTGTATTTATGCGACACAGCGGCTGCAGTTGGAATTAAAGGCTACCTACTTTGGAATCCGGAAATGCTTGAAATAGCACTCAATTCGCTTTATTTAATCCTAAGAACTATATTAAGAATCCGCAATTTGGAGTGATTAAAAGTGCAAAATCAGGTGTCACTTGTAAGCATACATATGCTTACAAAATCTTAGATGGGGTTAGATAAAAATAATTTACAAATTAAAATTATTAGAACATTTATGAAGTCATCAGAATTATGTTATTTAATCTATGCATCAGAATTCAAAATTTTATTCGGCAAATATTTTAATAATGGTGATTTTATGACCAACTTTTAAACGAAGGATTTTTCTAATCAATTTTAAACTTTTTATAGACCTTTCTTATTTTATGCTCCCTTTTGTATAAGATTACTGAATTCATCTTGAAAATTATTATCCTTCAGCAGTTGTATATGCATATTACAAAGTCTGATTAAAGTATTTCATCATTTAATGATAATAATATATATGTATGTAAGTAATCTGATAAAAGCTAAAATTCATTGATTATAATTTTTACAATGTAAATGGCAAATATGCAGTGAATTTTTTAAAAACTGTATATGATGGTAATAATTGCATTAGATTACACTTAAAGTGCTTATACATTAGACAAATATATTTTAATTAAGTTGTAACTAGTAAAAGTAGAACTAAATTAAAATTATAATTATCATTTATTATTGATAAATAAATAATAAACTCACAATAATATACTCAGGTCTTCAAATCAACCATTTTTGAGTTCAGTTACTAACTTGGATGGTAACATTTGTAATGCTCAGGTATATTTTCGAAATCATAAGTTGCATTTGATTTAGTCTTTTTGAACAAAATATAACCATTAAATAGTAAACGAAATGGAGCTCAAAATTTATTCAAAATTTAAATGATAATTAAATCAAATTTCGGCTCAATATGTTAAAAATAATACCATCACAACTGACACTGTTCACTGACACTATTCATTACTACACATCTGTACTGACAGTGTACATCACTACTGACATACTGTTTATTACATGAAACACTGTTTTTCATGACTCAAAAATACTTTACTATTTTCGATTCATGAAAAACAGTGTTTTACATCTAATACATCCTAATTACATTTTTTTTAAAAATTGAACGTATTGTATTTCTTGATTGAATGAAGAATAAAATTCTTATATCTCAAAGCCTAATACTGCCATCATAATGAAGTAAATTGTGCAGTACACCGAAATAATCCGAAAAAACTAAAAGCATAATACACAAAATATTTTCAAATATTTGAACACATTTTAACATAGTAACTTTGATTCAAAAAATCCCTTAAATAGCACATCATGCATGGATTAAATAAACATATTAAATTGATGGAACAAGATAAAAACAAAATATTGACACAAAATAAAATTCACCTTACTGAAACTGCTCAAAACTGCTGAAGAATAAATGAGACTTTTCTTTTATCTCTGAGCAACAGAATTTCAATTTTAGCTCAATTTCCAGTAGCTTACAATAATTGCTTTCCAATGGAAAACTTTCATCAAATGATACTTTACGTCAGACGGTGATCCTTCAATCGATATATCGTAAACCATCTTTTCGATAGAAAAACGAAAGAAAAAAACCGCTCAGTTTAGAATCGTTTGATTCTAATTCAGACACGTGGTTTTCAAAATCACGTGACTGATTTAGAATAGAAGCTTTTATTTTTACTTTAAGCCTAACGCGAATCTAGTGAAGGATTCTTTTCCTCATATTTTAGAATAAAAAAATCGAACGGTTTTCGAAGAATAGTACAGATTCATCATCTCAGACATTCTAATTTGTCTTCTTTATTTCAATCTTTAATTTCGATTGTCATCATTCTTCACGCCATTCGCTATCGCACTTTGGCGAGAAAGAGAGCAAAAAAAAAAGTTCGAATGTCATCATCATTTATTCTGATCATCGTTACATTTCTCCCAGAAATTCGCAATCGTTGCTCGCGTTGCATGGATGTGACAAAGGAAATCAAGATTTTCCATTGAATAGCGTGTAAGATATTTCACTCGAGTTTTATTTAAAAATCATTCGATCTTTCCCGCATTTGATATCACGAACGTGAGAGAGAATTTGAATGAAGTTTAATTTTATCTTTGCAAAATAAATTGTGAAATATAATTACGTACCTTCTTTATTAATCAAAAGGAAATAATAATATGCAGGTTATTTAGAAGATGAAATATTAGATTCTTTTTTTATATATTTATGATAGTTTTAAATAAAGATTAAATTTAGCTCATAAATGCGTTTCCTGTTAAATTTAAATTAATTATATTAAGATTTTAATATCATAGAACTATGATACGGATAATATCTTTTATAAAATAAATCAGTTTAAATAAAAATATTGCTAATTAAATACATTATCTTACTTTGTACCAATTATACGCATTTTATCTTTAAAGAAAATTTCAAATTTTCTTTTTGCAATTTCTTTGATAACCATTAACTATCCTTGTATATACACTACTGGCCATTAAAATTGCTACACGCTGAAAGCGACACACCACACACGTGAAATTTCCAAGACAGCTAGAACTTGCTGTGATATGCAAATGATTAGATTTTCAGCACATTCATACAAAGCAGGCGACAGTAGCGACATCTACAGTGTGTTTAAAACCAGAGATTTGACAGCATTTTTCTCATACTCAATTTCCGTTTCAACGTTGTTTTCGGCAAAGAAAGTTGTTGTAATGCCTCGTGTAAGAAGAAGAAATGCCTATCAACACGTGTTTGACTTTGATCGAGGAAGGATTATAGCCAACCGGGATTGCGGTTTATCGTACCGCAATATTGCTGCTCGTGTCGGTCGAGACCCCATGACTGTTAGCAGAATATGGGTTCAGGAAAATCATACGGAACATCATGCAGGATCTCAGCGACCCCCATACCTAACAGCAGAGAAGACAGACATCTTATCCGCATGGTCACAAGGGATCGTACAGCCACGTCACGAACCCTGAGTCGAGAAATGGAGTCATTTGCAAGGCAACAAGTTTCTGCTCGAACAGTTCGACGACGTTTGCAGCAGCATGGATTGTCTGCACGGCGACCATGGCTTCGGCTACCATTGACGCTGCGTCACAGACAGGAGCGCCTTCAATGGTATGATCAGCGTTATCTTTACAGATGAATCTCGGTTCTGTATGCAAGACCATGATGGCCGCATCCGCGTTTGGAGGCATTGTGGAGAACGCGCATTGCCAACTTGCATTGGACATCGGCATACTGGCCCATCTGCAGGAATGATGGTATGGGGTGCAATTGGATACACGTTTCGATCACCTCTTGTTCGCATTACCGGCACTTTGAACAGTTACCGTTACATTTCCGATGTGTTAAGGCCCGTGGCTCTGCCCTATCTTCGAGGCCTCCCTAATGCTTTGTTTCCACAGGATAATGCACGACCGCATGTTGCCCGTATTGTTCTGAACTTCCTTGATACAGAATAGTTTCGACTGTTACCCTGGCCAGCACGTTCTCCATAATCTGTCACCAATTAAGAACGTGTGGTCAATGGTTGCCGAGCGATTGGCACACCATCACTCACCATCCACTACTGTCGATGAAATGTGGCATAGTGTTGAAGCTGCATGGACTGAGATCCCCGTACATGCCATACAATCTCTGTTTGACTCCATGCCTAGGCGGATAAATGCTGTTATTGCAGCCAAAGGTTGCTGCTCTGGGTACTGATTTCTTAAGATCTATACATCCTAATTTCCTGTAAATCTAATTACTTGTTCTTTTCACTATATTGTATGTGTGCAATAAATATCGTTCTGTTATTTGCATTCTTTCTTGGTGTAGCAATTTTAATAGCCAGTAGTGTATATATAATTGCAATTCAATTTTTGTTCATAGATGGTGCTTGATAATGGATTTTCGTCTCAAAGTTTACATTTAATAGGTTTCAGTCGAATGTTTACAAGCATATCATAGCAGCAATTGTTCTATGTGTCCATCAGAAGACAGTTTACATTTTACAACCTACTGAGAACATCGTTAACTCCAGCATGTGACATGTTCTATTAGATGTTGAAGATTTTGTGGTAAATGATGTCGTGCTTAAACTACGCTAAAAAAGATGGCTTATTGTGGTACACTTAGAATTATACGTAATCCCACAACAAAATTTAACTGGTATCAGGGTCCGGTGAGTCAGGAGGAGCATTTATTTTTACAATAATGGCTGAATAATCGTTCCTTCCCAAATGTACATCTCAACAATTATTTCACGGGAAGTGAAATTTAATTCAGTATTTCATCTTGCATAAATGTTACTGGGTGGAGGACATAACGCTTCAATCAGCACTGTATCAATTCATTTGTAACAATTTTGTATAATGTTTTGCATTTACAGAGCTTATCTGCCATCCTGCTTTCCTATATACATCTAGACACACTAAGCTGCCTTACTTGGAAAATGTAGCGTAGCTATACGAGTCTTTGAAACTAATCGAAGGTAATGAAAGGGCTTATGAACTTGCTAAACAAGGATCGTTTTTTGCTCCCATCGTTGCAGTACCTTTTTGTGGGATTAATTTGAAGACTGCAAAAACCAATGTTCTTAGATGGGAAAAACGGATGATGCAGGAAGCTTGGCTCAACACTCCTGGTCAATACCCCGCTAAAAGTATGATCTGTGGATCATCAGCGAGGATTGCCTCTGGTTTCTAAGATGCTCTCGTTCCTATATACACCTCGTTCCTATATGCTCTAGTTCTAAGAAATTCTAAGATGCTCTAGGCAGAAGATACGTTTAATCGTAGGCTTCATAAGTGGGCACTACTATTTCAGAAAACACCTCCATAAAATGGGACTGTTTCAGCAAGACCCTATCTGCAGGAAATGTCATACACAAGAGCAAACGGCCAAGCATATCATTTACGAATGCGAGGCTCTTGCCCTCCCTAGATTAACTTCTTTAGGCATCATCCATACTAGAGAGTTACTCCTAGACTCCATTAAAGGGTTATCGGACTTTATTAATAAAGTGGGTGACCCGAGCAACTGGAACTAGGAAACATCGGGTTTGGAGTTAATAGTACAAAATGCTGATAAAAGCAGAGGTGCCAATGACATATAAACCCAACTCTAAGAAGAAGAAGATACGAAGCACATACGTCTTGTTTCTTTAAGCGTTGTATGAGTTATAGCAGCAAAGAAATACTGATTGTTTTTTGTTAATCGTTCTCGATTTTTTATCTGCTTACCAAACCTTTGTTAGAGACTCACTTGGCTTAAGTGAAAGCAAATCATCGGTAGAACAATATCTAAACTAAACTAAACTCCATGGCACGACAGCCCATGTGGGCCAAGGCCTACAGTGTCTATAACTGTTTTCATGACCGAGGGCCCTGGTGTGCGAAGCATATGTCCCAGTTAGGTGGTCAGTCTAACGTAAGACCCCCAGTGTTTAGTTCTCAAGCTTGCTTGTTACTCAGTCAATCGACCCACTGAATGGATGAAAGGCTGAGTCAACCTTGCCCAGCCCGAGGATCGAACCTCGGACCTGTGTCATGGGAGCGTGAAACGCTGCCACTAAGCCACCGGGCTCTTAGAACTCTATCTAGCATAAATATCATGATGCAAAATTTACAGATTGGCCAGTAACAGGATTCTTAAGATATGAGCTGTTAGTCATATATCCCGCTCCTTATAGAACTCTGATTTGCTTATTCAGAGGAATTTCCCTCTGTCGTCAAAAAGTTGAACTAAACATATTTTTTTAAAAAAAATACCTATGTACGAATTAGTTTATCACAAATCGCATTCACATGTCAGAGTTTCTTCCATTTAAAAGATTTTGTTTCAATTTATCAATATGTTTTACAATTTATTTTTTATTACAAGTTTAAAATTTTTGTTAATGTTTTTAACAAAAATAGTAATTACAATAATAAAATCAATTTTGTTAATCCCAAGTTTAAGATTTTACATCTACTGATAAATAAAAAGTTTAATTTTTTTATGAGTAAATGTTCAAGGTTTAATTTGAGAACATGCATCATGGAGAGTCAAAATTATTTTTCATAAATAGAAAACTATACAGTAAGTAATGGGGATCATAATTATGTTGTAAATAATGTATATATCATCTATAATAAATTATAGAAAATAAAGATAGATTTTAAAACATATTTTCTATAAAATTAAAATTTTATAAAATATACTTAAAAAAATATTTATGGGTAGTAAAATTTGAAACATTTATTAAAAAGATTATATTCCAAATATACATAATGGAAATGCGCGAGGATTGCCTCTGAATTTCTCTCATCAGCGAGGATTGCCTCTGAAATTCTAAGATGCTCTAGGCAGAAGATACGTTTAATCGTAGGCTTCATAACTGGGCACTACTATTTCAGAAAACACCTCCATAAAATGGGACTGTTTCAGCAAGACCCTATCTGCAGGAAACGTCATACGCAAGAGGAAACGGCCAAGCATATCATTTACGAATGCGAGGCTCTTGCCCTCCCTAGATTAACTTCTTTAGGCATCATCCCTGCTAGAGAGTTACACCTAGACTCCATTAAAGGGTTATCGGACTTTATTAATAAAGTGGGTGACCCGAGCAACTGGAACTAGGAAACATCGGGTTTGGAGTTAATTGTACAAAATGCTGATAAATGACATACAAACCCAACTCTAAGAAGATTGTTTAAAAATGTTTAAGCTTAAAGAAACTACTAAAAAATAATTCAAACATTTTATTTACATTTTATAAGCAAAAAAATTATCACTTATTGGTAAAACTTATTTAAACGTCAATTTTTATTTCTGTTGTAATCTGTTTAGCAATCGCATAGTTGATCGATTGCGTAAGTATAATGTAATACTACCTTTTTCCAATGAGATGAAATTAAATTTTCTTGTTTTTTGCCCTTATTGATTTGTGACCGTAATACTTCTTTTAACCAACAAAATTTTCACCAAGCAGTCTTCTGCATTAACTAGCTTTAGCTTTGTTAATCATTTAATTTTTTAATCACTTTTTAGTCAATTTCTGCATAAAAATTCATTTAGTATATATTAAATTTAAAATAAATTTTTGAGTTAATAAAATCACCGTGTTTACGTTATATTATTTTCACTTCTCTGTAAAAAGCATGCTATTTTTTAGGATCAAAAGCGATGAAAATATAATGTACTTAAAGAGTACCAAATGTTTTAAGACAGCAAACAGTAACTCTCTAATGGGTTTTCCAAAATTATTTTATTGCTAAAATAAATATCAATTTTTAAATTTTAAGATTTTTGCACTACTTATTTAAATAAAAGTATGACCTAGAACAAAAAAAAATTCTAAGGATGTTTGTTTCATACTTCAACTCTATAAACGAGGATCTTTCAAATTTTAATTTTACTTTTTGCAAACTCTAAGTTTTTTAATAATGCTTATAGATTATACTATTTAACTCAGATTTATTAGATTTCTTCCCATAATATTTTTACATCAATTTCTCAACTATTTAGACATAACAATATCCAAATGAAGATGATGATAATCATGTACAATCAAACTAACATATTGCTAAAAAAATTTTATTCATAAGATTGTTTTACTGTACAACAAAAATTCATTAAAACAGAAAATAGGATAGAGAAAGGAAACACAAAGTAAGTATTTTGTGATATTAATTCGGAATATAAATATAGATTTCGAAATCAAAATTCGTGGAATTTTCGGCTGGATATGATCATTACCAATTTCTGAAAAAATAAATTTAGTATAAAACTTTAAGTCATAATTTGGAGATTTAATTTCCCTCGATTTTTCATTGAACAACAATTATAATCCATAATATATAGTAGATACTAATAACTTATAATTGTTTATGAAAAAAGATTTTTTTCACAAAAAAATATTGATATGCATGCGCCATTTTTTTTTATTGAGAATAAGTTTTATAAGCAGAAAGGAAAGTGCAAAATTGTAACTTTCGCCAAATAAAAATTAATTTTCTAGTATTTCATTGTAATTGTTTTGTATTCGCAAACAAAAGGAAATACTTCCAAAAATTATATAACACATATAATATTTTTCTCTTTAACGCTCAAGTAATTAGGAATGTAATTAAATATCTAATAAAGGAAACCTACTCTAAATATTTAATTTGAATCGTAGAATGAGGTAATTATGAAATATACTTTTCGTATGGGTTCATGCTTATATAGAGCTTACAAAACCATATGGAATTTTTTTTATATTATTATTAATCAGAGAATCTATTTCCTTATTTTAAATTTGCAATTGCCACCCACTATGTCTAGTGGTCTGAGTGCGGAAACGGAGGTCCTGGGTTCGAGTCCGAGTTCAGGAAATATAGTGTTACTACTTATACGGCTTTAGAAATTGAGAATGGTAAAAAACAATTTATCTATTAGTAAATTCAGTAATTAATACAATTCTTGGTGCAATTTAGTAGTTTTACAAAAATAGCCGTAATATTTTGCGCAATAATTGATTGTTTTACAATTTTGAAAAAATCAAAAGTTTTATTAAAATTTTGAATTTGTTAATAAAATATTGATTTTTAGGGAATAAATAGTGAATTTTTAAAAATACTTGTTTTGAAATATTATGATATATGAATATAGAAAATCTTTTAAAAAGGACTAAAATTACGATTTCTCATTTTTTTATAAGAAAAACTGAAATTACAAAATTATTATGGGAACTAAAATAATATAAATAACTAATAACATTGAAATTTAGCCAGTTGAACACAATTTTAATAAATATTTTTCAAAATTTTAAATACATGTACACTGCAAAAAATACTCTTTATTTTGTAAATTTGTTTAAAATAAAAACTAAAGTTTATTAATTTCGATGTTTATATAAATCTTGCTTAAATACATTATTCTGAATTATGCAACAAAAATCAATATCAGTTATTTTGTCATATGCGTTATTTCTAACCACATATAAATGCTGTAGAAATAGTACTCCTCTATTTAATTAGTTTAAGGTTTAAACATTAAAAAATTAATAAATTATCACTTAAATTTTTTTATTTCCTTAAAGTTAAGAATGAAATTAATTTCCGGCATTTTACTTTAATTACATTTCTTTTGAAAAAATTATTTATTTTGGAATTGTTTCAAAACTAAGTTACGAAAAATGGCGAACAACAAGTTTTATATCATCTGCTTTTCAAATGAGAAACTTTATACAATTTGTTCTACAATTTTCTCCTTAGATGATGATTGTTCTTTTTTTAATTTTCCGTTGTGCATATCATTCCGAAGATTATTTGTTACATTTCCGATTCAAAACGATTCCAAACTTATTGATAAAACGTCAAGTTCCTTTTTCTCTTTCAAATTAATGAGTTTGGGACTGTGATTTTTTCAGGAGTTTTCCTCTTTTGTTCTAAAATAAAGCTGCTGAGTCGGCTGCCAATAATGTACGTGTTGCTTTCCCTTATATTTCCGGTAACGCGAGAAAATCCTTTGCAATTATAATTATATAATAAATCTAGATTAAACACACAAAATTTGAATTTAAAATAAAGTAAATAATTATAAAAGAAGATTATCAGTTTTATATTTATAGTATATTTTGCATATGTGTTGATTCTAACACTTTTGAGTGTTTTAAAACTACAGAAAATAATTATTTGCAAAAATATTTTTTCTTACTGATATTCATTATTCATATTTTATTTTCTACTTACATAATTCAGGAATGCATTCTAGCTATCATATTCAATTATCACAATTTATTTTTTATTTACATATTTCAGGAATGCATTCTAGCTATCATATTCAATTATCACAATTTATTTTTTATTTACATATTTCAGGAATGCATTCTAGCTATCATATTCAATTATCACAATTTATTTTTTATTTACATAATTCAGGAATGCATTCTAGCTATCATATTCAATTATCACAATTTCTTTTCTATTTACATATTTCAGGAATGCATTCTAGCTATCATATTCAATTATCACAATTTATTATGCCGCCCAACTTGTCTAGTGGTCAGCGTGCCTGTTGCGGATAAGGAGTTCCTGGGTTCGAATCCCGGTTCGGGCATAGATGTACTTTCTCTATCTATCCTGTCTTTGTCTTTTCCTTGAATGAATGAGGTGTGAATGGTTGCCTACCCTATAAGCGGGTACCTATGGCATGTGTGTAAAGCAAAGTCGTACTTTCACCTTCATGGTGCTCTGATTAAAACGAAAGACGCTCCCAATCGACGTAAATTCAAATAGCCAAGGCATAGCGAGCTTGGCTTGTCCAAGAGTCATTTGCAACAAAAATAATTTATTTTCAGAAACATAATTTACTTTGTAATAAATATGAAATTTCAACAGTTTCTTACGGTACTTTGAAAAGTGAATTTTCGACCACATATGTTATTATTTTTTATATGTGAGCCTTATTCACAAAACTTTCTAAAACACTTTTTTTAAAAATTATTGTGCGTCAAATGGAAATTACGTTATATGAATTTTAAAATACGTCTTCGTTTGAAAAACGAAACAGGAAGTTGCATTTTTGAAATCGGAAGTGGTAAAAAAAATAATATTTTGTATTTTTTAAATATTTTTTTAAGTTATGTTTTTTCTATAATATGTTGATTAACAGCCACAAGTACTTGATTTATACATTTTGAAAGAAATAGCAACAACGTCGAAGAATAGCACAAGCGAAACTATCAAACTATCACTATAAAGACGATTTCTTCAAAACTTTTTCACAATATCTCCAATCGGTTAACACAATATCTCGAGTCTCATTATATCAAATCTCGAGTCAATATATCAAGTATTAAACTTGGTCAACATTTTTAAATGCTATATTCTAAGAAATGAAACAATAATTTGAATATTTATGAAAACACTTTTGATATACAACTATTTTTAAAGTAAATGCTCAGTAAAATTTCATAAAATATACATATTGTTATATACTTTTTTAACTGAACTTTCTTTATCGTTGAATATTTTTCTTAGATTTTCTTACAATTCAGAGAACATTTTCACATTTATGTGAAAATGTTCTCTGTTTTCCACCTTGTAATTAAAATAAATTATGAGTGATCAATGTGCATTACACTAAAATTTGCCAATAAATAACCACTTTCCCAATTAGTATGCTATATGTGATTAAAAGTTTGGTTAAATTTGTTTTCAGATCGATATATATATTTCCAGAAATAAAATAAAATTAAAATTAAATTTTTACGAAAAAATTAACTGGAACGTAAACACACATACTTTCATTAAAATAAAAGTTCATAAATTATGCTAGGTTTGAATTTTGAAAACACAATGTTTCTAATAATAGTGTTAAAAGAAGAAAAACAAGCATTTTACTGTGGGTTTTTTAAAAAATAAGTAAAATAATGTGAGATAAAAGTAACATACTGATTTATGAAGAAATGTCAGAATTTCGCAATTCATTATTTTGGTTATGTTGTCGTGTGCCAGCTAGGCTGACAATAAGGGGTGCGCTGCTCCACTTTTCCAACTGTACCATATTTGGTGTGGAGTCAGACTTCTTCAGTACACACATGCCATAGGAACTCGTTTATAGTGTTGGCAACCATTCACCCCTCATTCATACAAGAAAGGGACAAAGACAGGATAGATAGAGAAAGTACTACATCCATGCCCAAACCGGGATTCGAACCCAGGACCTCCTTATCCGCAGTCAGGCACGCTGACCACTAGACAAGTTGGGCGGCTTTATTTTGGAAAAAATGAATTTTAATTATGTATATGGTT